>MU128976.1:196171-237813 GCA_014904985.1 Hydnum rufescens UP504 | reverse complement strand
TGTCACATGTGGAATAGGGGCTATTCCAATACTCTCAAGGAGTATTTCGCAAATATCTCCACCAATTTCGATCAGATCGACTCGGAAAGACAGCTCCCAGAAAGCTACGATTAATACCTGTCTAACGGTACCACACACACGTTTATCGGATGAGAACTGCATCCTCCAGGTCGACTTTACCTCATGTTCCACACTATTCTTCAGTATTTCGTGAATAACTCCATCAGTTTTGATCTGATTTGTTCTAAACGATCACCCCTGGAAAGACGCTGAAAATCCGCATCGAACAGTACCAAGGGCAAAACGAGCGGATAAGAACTCGGCATTCTGTAATTTAGTCTCCCCATGGCTCATTTCACTTTTACCTCCGCTTTTCTGATTACTAAAGGCAATTATGGTTCCGGCACCCTATGTCCGATGGAGGGTACATCTAGGGCAACCAGTTCCACCTTTCCCCAAGGGATTTTGTTCAGTAGGAGAGGAGGAATACCTTGGTTAAGCCATATTCCCCTATTCTGACTTGTTAATTGAATATCTCCTTCAGTTTTGAAGCTTTTGACTTGATTTCTTTTTCATCATTTTCGCCTTAATCCCACCTTTCCGCCGGTTACCATAGCATTTTTTTGTGATGTATATTAAGTGCAGGAGATGCGAATTTCTATCATCTTTCCCCCCATCCCCAGTTGAAAAGCTAGTTGAACTGCTGCTGGTGTCAGGGTAAATTCCAAAACTCAACCCCCACTAATCACACTTCTGATAGGCTCTCAAGAGGAGGACCTAGAGTGTGATTCTCTGATTTAACAACCCCTTCATTTATTGTCTGGATAGGCTCCGTCTATACAGGACAATTCTACCTGTCCAAAGACCCTTCCTTCCCTCAGACCCTAACGTTCGGATTGGCCCTGTGATCCCCCTTCTTTGTCCTCGTTTCCATTTCGCGGACTGTAGCTGGTTTCTTCCACAGTTTCCTGCTTACATCGTGCATATGGTATTTCTTTAAATGATTGCCAGCGAATACTCCATTGATTAGGGTCCCATCTAATTCTGCCAGTTGATAGGATCCGCAGGGGTGGTGATGCTGAACTCGGTATGGCCCAATCCACTGTATTTCCCCTTTTTGTCCATGTTGCATTTGTAATACCAAATTGTATACCAGCACAATTGTACCCAGTTGATAGTTTCCGTCGACCAATGTATTTTCATTTCATCTAGCATAATCCTGAGCACTTCGAATTCTTGCTTGAAGGACGGTATTTGAGGCGGCTTGAATATCCTTGTCTCTATGCGCCAATTGGATTCCGCAGATTCCTAGTAGTTCTTCCGTGGTTTGGATAGTTCCCCATTTTAATGTGTACCATGATGCGTCTGTAATGTCGAATGGAAACATGTGATTTATTCCGTAGAGTAGGTAATAGGGGGTGTAGCCGGTCGTTCGTTTTACCGTCACTAGGTCTGCCCACATGCATGAATAAAAATAGTTTGACCATTTGCTCGGGTTTCCTCTGCATGTAACGAATAGTGAGTTTATCCAGGTCCTGTGCCCGCGTTCTATCATTCCATTTGCTTCCAGGTGATAAGGGGCAGCTCAGACTATAGGGACATTATATTCATCCACCATTGTTTGAACTAGTCCATCGAATTCCATTCTGTTATCTGTTGTGATTTGTAATATGCAGCCAAACCGGCACATGACATCCTCAAATAGAAACCAGGCGACGTGCTTACTTGAGGCCTTACGTAACATTTTTGTTTCCAGCCATCCGGAGAGATCGTCCCAAAGATCCACAATATATTTGAATCCGCTTGATACCGGCATATGGACCGTGTCCATATTAAATTTACGTAATATGGTATTAACGTAGGTCGGGCTTAAAGTGATTTTTGGTCGGGTTGTAGACCTTAATTGGCATTCATGGCATGTCCGGCAATACCAGGCCACATAGGATAGCATATTCGGCCAAAAGAATCTATCGGATAATTTCTTGAAAGTCAGGTCTCGTCTGCAGTGGCCTGATTCGTCATGTGCAGCCTTACATAAGCGAGCTCGATCATCCGGGTTTTGATCACTTTTAATGGCAATTGGCCATTTCTAGCCTTCTCCACAGGATTCCTTGATACATAAAATAGTGTTTGGTGGCCTGGATGAATGTCTTGGTGTTCTGGACTCCTGGGGGTATTTTTATGTGTTCCAGGTAGTATTGAATCCTTTCCCAATATTTTGAAGCTTTTGACTTGATTTCTTTTTCCTCATTTTCGCCTTAATCCCATCTTTCCGCCGGTTACCATAGCATTTTTCTGTGATGTATATTAAGTGCAGGAGATGCGAATTTCTATCGTCTTTCCCCCCATCCCCAGTTGAAAAGCTAGTTGAACTGCTGCTGGTGTCAGGGTAAATTCCAAAACTCAACCCCCACTAATCACACTTCTGATAGGCTCTCAAGAGGAGGACCTAGAGTGTGATTCTCTGATTTAACAACCCCTTCATTTATTGTCTGGATAGGCTCCGTCTATACAGGACAATTCTACCCGTCCAAAGACCCTTCCTTCCCTCGACCCTAACGTTCGGATTGGCCCCGTGATCCCCCTTCTTTGTCCTCGTTCCATTTCGCGGACTGTAGCTGGTTCTTCCCCAGTTTCCTGCTTACACCGGACTACTTATACATAGTCCTATACTATGGGGATGATCGCTTAATGAGAGGTGATTACAGGGGGGCAGGCACAAGAGGGGAGCAGCAGGGACAGGAAAGTGGAGGGAACAGGGGTAAGTGTGTGGGAACTGGAAGTAAAGGAAATGAGAAATGAGGGGAAATGAAACAGAGGCAGGGACAAATTGGAAACAGGATTAACCAGGAAACAGATGAACTCTGACATTACCCCCTCTTAAGCCTGATCATCCTGAGTGGCTGGAAGGATCGATCCACAGAAACATCTGGAGTTTTTGTGCCACATAACATGTCAGGCAATAATCATTCTCCATTTGAAAAAGCTTGTCTCTGCTGTGAAGAGGCTGTGCAGGCATTAAAGGAGGCACAGGAGGAGGAGGCCAGGCTTGCAGAGGAGGAGTGGAAGAAGGAGGAGGCGAAGCGGAAGGTGGCCAAGGCAGCATGTCGTAAGGCAGCTGCAGAGGCCAAGGCAGCTGCAGAGGCCAAGGCAGCTGCAGAGGCTAAGGTGGCTGCAGAGGCTAAGGCTAAGGCTACCACAGAGGCTACTGCCAGAAGGGTCTGTGAGGACTCTGCAAACCAGCTGTGAGTCCATGTCCTGGTGACGTTCTGCTTACTTGGTAACAATATCCTCCAGGTCCACCATGTGCATCTGCCACCTTGGTCCATCATCTAAGCCTACCTAGTTAGGTACCACTTTTGGGGCAGATAATGGTACCTAAGTAGGTCCCATCACTATTCCAGCTGAAATGGCCATTTTATGGTCTGCACCTTCTGGCCCAGAATTAGCCGAAATGGCTGAAAATTGGCTGAAAATTGGCTGAAACTGGGGACTTAGAGAATCTCAGACTTGCAGCAGGCCATATGGGCTTATTGGGGATAATGTATTCCATTCATAATTATTTATTTATTATCACTGTATTATACATGGGGTCAGCAGGGTTTCAGTCCTGTGTTTGTTTGTATTGACTTATTGCCACTTATTGTTTATTTATTTATTTATTTAAAAATTCACAAAAAGCATACCACACACCCACTTGGGCAGGCATGTGGTACTGTCTATAAAAATTAAAAATTAAAACACTATCTAACACACCCGCTTGGGCAGGTGTGGATGTCATTTCACACTTCACCATTGGGGTTCCCCCTCACCCATGGCCACATGTTTTCAGTCAGTGGGGTCATGGCTTTGGTTGGGGATGTGGGTTCAGAAGAATATCTATCATAATAAATAATAAGTTCATTAAAAGAAAAACCAGGCAAAAGGAGCGGCCCCTGCTGCTCCTTTTGCATAGTCGGACATGTACATATATACTAACCATAAAGATTACCACACCCGCTTCGGTGGGTGTGGGGTTTGTCTGGGGTTTGCATTGTGGTTTCAACTCATTGCCATTCATGGGATTTGTTTGGCAGGTGGGTTGTCGTTCTCCTGTGTTCATTCAGCAGGGTCATGGGTGTTGGGTTAAGATCACAAACTAAAATAATAGATAATATGTTAGTAAAAAAAAAAAAACAAGAGCCATGCAAAAGGAGCAGTGTATGCTGCTCCTCTTGTACAGTTGTACTCACCTTGAAATTACCACACACCCACCAAAGTGGGTGTGTGCTACTCATTTTTTGTGCCATGGTTGCAGGTTCTTGGATTGGGTTGCAGGTTGTGGGTGGCTGTGCACATCCCTTTTTTGTGCAGGGGTTTTCGCACTGGGAGAGGGTACCTAGATCAATCAGTGAATAACCCATTAATTTTTCAAAAAAAAAACAAAGGAAGCACCAAAAGAGCAGCTCCTGCTGCTCTTTTGGCACTGGTGGGATTGGGCATACCTAATATTACCACACACCCACCAAAGCAGGTGTGTGGTTCCATCTGCATTTCCTGTGGTCTTGCATCATGGTCTCATCTGGTGGATTGCTGGTGGGCGGGCTTTGTTTGGTTGGGGTTTTGGTGGGTTGCGTTTGTAGGTTGTGTTACATGGGGGGCTTCATTGTTAGCTCAGATGATGATCTACAATAATAAGTAATATGTTAGTAAAAAATAAAATAGAATAAAAAGAAAAGCCATGCAAAAGGAGCAGCATATGCTGCTCCTCTTGCATGGTTGTACTCACCTTACAATTACCACACACCTGCCGAAGTGGGTATGTGGTTTGTCTGGGGTCCCTGGGCCTTGCATCGTGCATCCCCGTTTCTGGGTTTCATTTGGCGATTGTTCCTGGGCAGGTCATGTTTGTGGCCCTTGTTTGGCAGGTTAGTCGTCATTTCCAGGGGAGGGGGGGTTCATTTGGTGGGTGGTTGAGGCAATAACCTAGAATAATAGATAATTTGTTAGTTAAAAATTTAAATGAACGCAAAAAGAGCAGTGATGGCTGCTCTTTTTGCATCCTTGGGGGTGCATTACTTACCTTTTATAGAGCCCACACCCACAATAGCGGGTGTGGGGTTCCTACAGTTTGGTGTCACTTGATTTCTTCATTTGGTGCTTTGTCATTTATGGATCTCATTTTGCAGGCAGGTTATCATTTGGGGGGGGGCTTGTTCTACAGGTCTTCATTTGTTGTAGCCTAGAATAATAGATCATTAGTTTAAAAAAATTAAAACAGGCACAAAAAGAGCAGCATTGCTGCTCTTTTTGTGCCAGGAAGGGTGCACTTACCTTATATAGAACCACACACCTGCCGCAGTGGGTGTGTGGTTCATGTGGCCACTCCATTGGCACACAGCCACCTCTGCATCATGTTGCATTTCACTTGGCATGGTTTTGTTTGGTGCCATTTTGTTTGGCACGGCTTCATTTGGGTTGTTTTCAGGTTGTTTTTGGTTCACATGTTACCATTTAGGACCTGGGTGGTCGGGTCTAATCCCTTGGCAGGGTCTCGTTTGGTGCCTGGGATGAGGCCATGACCTAGAAATATCAACTTGGTCAGTAAAGAAATTCAAAGCAGCACAAAAAGAGCAGCTTTCACTGCTCTTTTTGTGCTGTTGTATCTCCTAGTATAAAAAGACTCACCTTTTGACCACACCCACAGCAGCAGGTGTGGTCATCTGCTTGTCTTTCCTTTGTAGGCCTGTCGGTATGTGAGGATGCAACTCAGTGCTGGCAATTGCCAGATCCCAAAAGCACTCAAGTGCCATCACCACAAGCACCATGTAAATGAATAGCCAGTATATAGATGAGGAATAAATCACTATGTGTAATATAGTACTCAAGGTTCCATATGTACATAATTGTTATTTCCCCATTTGTCCCATCCTCTGTACTATTATGTAATAGCATGGCTGTGACAATTCTAAGTCACTGACATGGTGGAATCAAATCTATCTTTTTTCCCAGACTCCTTCACTCTCGTGAGACCCATGAAACTATGCAGCCATGCGACCTAGTCATGTTACGACTCACCTGGTGAAGCTACCTGAACCGTCGCCACAGAGCACGGTGTTGAGAAGGATAAGGGAGAGTCACGTACGAGCGCGATTCTACTAAGTAAGCTCCCTATCCCTACTTTATCAGCTGATCATCCCTTTGCCCCCTTAGATAGTAGTCTGGCCCTTTTGCCAGCTACTACCACACCTCCCACATGCCTTCCCCTCTCCCTCCACTTCTCCCATGTATGAGGTGAAGCCAGTGCTTAGCCTCGTGCATGGCCCGTCTGCTTGAAGCCAGTGCATAGAGCAGGAGGATTTCTCTCTTCCTTCTGTTTACAGGAATGTCAACTCCACCTCATCTAACAATGACTCCCACATATATTCGAAGTCGAATAACATGTTATTACATTGGTTCCCTCTAGCCGACAAGGTGGTCAAACCAACTTCACCCTCGACATCTCACAACTCCCAATCTACCCTCTGTCTCCCTCCTCTGCACCCTATCATGAGCAAACGCGTGAGGAGGCCCAGGCAGAACCCTCACATGGCAATCCCTCACTATGTCCCTTTGTCCCAACATGAGGATGTTCTCTATCATGCCACAATGCATGAATGCGTAGCCATCCCACCTAGGTTACATTTGATGGAGCGCTATCAGGAAGTCACCCAATGCTTGGACAAACCAGTCAACGAGTACACCAACCCATTCTCATCTGCTCCCATCACCACCTACCAGTTCCTAATGGTATGGATGAAGTTCACCCCTGCACAATACAACCAGACGTACTTCGTATACAACGAAGAGCAACAAGAATGGCACATGGATAGGGAACTCCTAATTACAGTGCAAACAGGAATAGAGAGGCTACAGAATGTAATCTCAGACATCATAGCTATAGTAGGGGAGGAGGACCATTGATTTGTAATAGATCATGAAGGGAAATTGACAGAGCAGTTATGGATGTCCAAATATATTGAGGAGCTAAGGATGGCCGATAAGCTGTTGAAGCTTCACATCAAACTGACCTTCGCATGGCTCTATAAGCTGAGCAAACTCCACCAGGGTGAGACTCTCTCCACACCCATGGCCTCTGAAGATTCTCTCCCTCCTATGCCCGAGTTGAGGGATCGTCTACATAAAGCCTGGCACAACCCCCATCTCCCCATGAAGAAGGTTGCCAGGCGAGCATTGACTTCAGGATGGGAGGCGATCCAAGGTGACATTGAAGGGACGCATCCTATCATAACTGCAACAAGGCACCCCTTTTCGGGTAACCAAGTGTTGAAATTCACCAAGTACGACATGAACCTGGAGGAAGCGCTCAATGTGCAGCCTCTTCCCAGGGTTGACACTGATCCCACAGCCTAGGTCTCTTCGTCCCTGGCTCAGAATTCGAAGAGCCAAGTATTGGCACAAGTTTGGGCCCTGATCAAGGCCCAAGGGCGGGGCCAGGCTCTATTATAAACCTGCCAGCCTGGCTGATGCCCCCTTCCAATCAGACAAGGCTTGGGAATTCATCGGCACTCTGGGCCTCATCAATTGACTTAGACGCTTCCCCCTCGAACTGGCAAGACATCCCCCTTTATGACTCTACACCCAGAGAGTCAGCCACTCCTATGCAGCACCCCTGGAATAAGCTAGTGGCCATCTTGCAGCGAGTCTCTATGCTGGGAGAAGGGCTACGGAATGCTCTCTGGACCCCTTCCAGATCACAAGTCGCAAATAGGGAGCCCACAGGATCCTGGGAAATGAGCCCTATACGCGAACGCACAATGGGGAGGCATCCTAGTGGAGACCCCCTCATGCTTCAACCTGTGGGCCCCTCTCATGCTCGTTCGCCCTTCACCAATTATTTGATTAGGCAAGCGAACTCCATGGGAGAAGGAGACAAGTACCCTGGCCGTGCCTGGAACTCTGTCACAGATACCCCCACTTTGCTGGCCCTGGGAGCCACAAGGGCTCATGACTACTACATGAATATAGTCAAGATGGAGCCCTTCTCCCTTTCACGCACTCTTTTCCCCTGTAACCCCATGAGCATGCCCTTTCGAAGCCTGGGAGCCAGCACACCACCCCAATGCCTTCGCAAGGCTCTTCACAGAAGGAAAGCCTGGGACCCCCCATGGAGGACTCCAAGGACAAGGGCCCTTCACCCCCTCCCCCCTCTCACCTGCAGGGCTTGAATGAAGGTGGAGGTGGGCCTCCTAGTGATGGTGGTGAGCCTGGGCGAGGAGGAGGTTCAGGAGGGGGAGGCCCAGGGCAAGGCAGCCCAGCCCCAGGAGTACCTCCTAGTGGAGAATTCCCAGGTGAGGGTGGTTTCCCAGGCCCCCCCAGACCCCCAGACCCCCAGACCCCCAGGACCCCCGGGGCCTGTAGGAGCATTGTTCAATGCCCCCCTGTCAGGAGTGACATGGGATAACTGGCTGAAATGGGCCGCTGTCCCTGAATGGGATGGTGATCAGGACACAGCGATCAATTGGCTCTATGAGTGCAATGATCTTGTAGGGCTAGGTCCTGCGATAGAGAACCAACTAGCCCAAATCACTGCCTTCAGGTTCAAAGGGGCAGTGGCCATGGCTTGGTGGGCTCATTCCATACCCATCAAGCACTCCATTGTACAGTCCTGGGACACCCTACAAGAATGGGTACTGCACCAGTACTTGGGAGAGGCTTGGTATATGGCCCAATGAATTAAATATAACCAGGAAACTTTCTGTAGTGTCGACCACCTTGAAGAATCACCTGCCAAATACATCCAGTGACACATCCTCCTTTCTCGCATTTTCCTGCACTTCACACCCAATAGCCCTGAGGAAACAGTGTCAGTGATGAATAATGCCCCCACGGAATGGGATGTAGTATTGAGGTGGAGCGATAGACCCCTGATTGAATCAGTTCTAATGCACGCCAAGCAGTTCAAGGCGACGTTAGTAACACAGTGGAGGTCATCACAGCACTATCAATGTCGCCAGGAGACAAAAAACTCAAAGAGGGCAAATTTCATGGCACAGGAGGATGAAGAAGAAAGGAGTGAAAGAGACTCACTGCACTCCAAGTACAGCAATGATCCCAATGGGGCCTTCTACTACTCTAGTGAGGAAGCAGAAGGAGGGAAAGCCACTTCGATGGCATTCAGTGTGGGAAGATGCCTGGGGGGCAGACCCTATCATCCACCATGCTGCCCTTACCCATGGGAAAAAAGGGTGGACACAGCAGAAAAGACCTATCCCTACCCTCAGGATGATGCTGTAGTTAGCCATCACAAGCCGAATCAAAAATGCTTTGCATGCAGAAGTGAAAAACATTGGGTTAGGGATTGCAAGCACTTCAGGGTGTATTCTAATTGTCTAGAAAGGAGAATGCTTAAAAAGGAGCACCGGTGGTACGAAACACCTGACTATAAGGCTGCATACTCAGCGATGGTTGATGTGGTGCTGAATTTTTAAATATGGGGCAGATGAAACTAGCTTCATCATCTGGCCCCCCTGTACCCCATGGGAAGCCCACATACATAGAAACACACCTCGAGTTGTTGCATAATGTAAATATAGCAACGAGTGATATACTGCTTCCCCCTCCCATAAAAGTCCCCCTGGACCAGCTGAAGAAGCCACCAGAGAAACGAGCTTCCAAGGACCTCGAAAGAACACATAGAAGGGTCGCAGCCATGGTGACAAGGTCGATGTCAGCCAAGGGCCCTCTGCCCGGATTTTGAGAAGCACTGAACGACCCTCCAGTGAAGGTCATTTGTTGTCGTAAAGCTAGGACTACACCCCCAGGGAAATCTGCCCTTGGTATTACAGCTCTCAGCATGTACAGGGGCTGCTTAGGGTCTCTTTCGAGTCCCAAAGTACAGTTACAACTGGATTCAGGCACCGACATCACCCTGATATCAGAGGAATACTACAACACCCTAGAGCACTGCCTGAAACTACAAAAGGGAATGAAACTTAGCCTCTTTGAGCTCACCAACCAAGCAAAGATTCTGGGTTTTATAAACCTTTGCATCTTCATGCCCACGACAAATAACTGAGTCCTAGAATTCATTGAAGAAGCCTATGTGATCCCAGGCATGAATGTCCCGGTACTACTAGGAGAAGACTTCCAGGTTAGTTACAAAGTCTCGGTGCTGAGGACAGCACAGGAAACGCACCTGGTGATTAACCAGCCAGGGGAACAGTTCAATGTCCTTGCCTACTCAACTCCCTTTTCACCCAAGAAGTTTCAAGTTCAGCCCCACCATCCTCCAGAGATAAAAAATCGTGCCACATACCTAGCTGCTTCCAGGAACCCTACCAATGACCAAGAACACTGACGCACACCCCACTTGCTGAAAGCTGCAAGGGACGTGAGGATCCATTCTGGTTGGGTCACCAGGGTTCCCATGGAAGGTCCAGCTAAGGGGCATGACGAGTGGTTCATGGAGAGGGTCATGCTCTCCATGAGCAATGGTTGCTTCCTGGCAGCCCCTTTGATGCTGCTCAAGTCAGAAGAGCTCATAGTACCTGTAGCTAATCCATCCCCCTCCACAGAATGGATTTGCAGGGGTGACGTACTAGGTGTGCTACATGACCCTGAGCAATACTTCAATGGAGCCAAGGACGACGAGCAGACGCAACATTTGAGAGCCTACACCCACATAGTGCAGAAGATAGCCCGGGGATTGCTAGGGGACAGGGACCTATCTGATCAAGTGCTGGCGAAGTCACAAGCGCTGGAGATCCCCCCAAACCTGATGATCCTGATGAGCTGTGGGGCCCCAAGATGTCAGAACCCGCAGACCCAACGATGTATGAATCAAAGAAGCTGGAGGAGCTTATAGACATAGCTCCAGATGCTCCTTCAGACATACAAGTGAAGACGCTGAAGCTGATCAGAAAACACATTCAGGCCTTTGGTTTCGATGATCACCTAGGGACGTTGGATATGATTGCTAAGATCCACACAAAAGAGGAGGCTCACCCAGTCTCCATGCCAATGTATGGGCCTCCCCAGTGAAAAGACTGGTGATCAACAAGCAGATGGATAAGTGGATCCATCAAGAAGTAGTAGAACCCTCGAAAAGTCCTTGGGCTGCCCCCATAGTAATAGCATACAGGAATGGGAAACCAAGGTTTTGTGTGGATTACCAGAAACTCAATGCTATGACTATACCAGATGAGTTCCCAATCCCATGGCAAGCCGAGATCCTGCAAGCTCTGTCTGGATCACAGGTTCTGTCTGCCCTCAATGCACTAGCAGGATTTCATCAGATGATGATGGATGAGGACAATAAAGAGAAGACAGCTTTTTGTTCACATCGAGGGCTTTGGCAGTTCAAACAGATGCCCTTTGGCCTCAGGAATGGCCCCTCCATTTTCCAGAGGATGATGCAATATATCCTAGCCCCTTTTCTATGGATATTCTCACTAGTCTACATAGACGATATAGTGGTGTACTCAAAATCATATGAGGAGCACCTGGAGCATCTTGACCAAGTCCTCCAGGCTTGTGCAGAAGCCAAGCTGACTCTAGCGCCAAAGAAATGTCATTTCATGTATACCTCTATCCTGCTACTAGGACAAAAAGTCTCCTGGCTGGGCTGTCAACACACAAGGAAAAAATCAAAGCCATTACAGGCTTGGCTTGCCCCCATAATAAAGCCACACTACAAACATTCTTAGGAATGGCCATCTATTTCTCACACTACATACCCCACTATTCAGAGTGGGCCACGCCATTATTTGAATTATTATGAAAAAGCACAAGCTGGATCTGGGGGCAGAACAGGAATGAGCCTTCGAAGATGTTAAGGAAGGACTCATCTCAGCCCCCATACTGGGGCACATGATGCCTGGAAAACCATATCACATATACTCTGATGCCTCTGATGTAGCGATGGGAGCTAGTCTACAGCAGGTACAGCCCATCACCCTATGAGATCTGAAAGGCATGAAGACCTATGATAAGGTCATAGGCGCCCATGCCAAGGGCGAACTGGTCCCAAAACTAGCCCATCAAGTCTCAAAGAATACAAATGATGTACCCAATCCAGGTTCTTGGGCCGAAAGCGTAGAAGACACAATAGTCAACATCGAGTGAGTGATCGCCTACTGGAGCAGATCTCTGAAGTCAGCCAAAAGGAACTACTCAGCAACTGAAAGGGAAGCTCTGGGCGTTAAGGAAGCACTAGTGCGATTCCAACTATTTATTGAAGGCAAAAAGAACATAGTGATTATGGATCATGCAGCCCTACAGTGGGCTCAAACCTACGAGAATGCCAACAGGCGTCTTGCGGTGTGGGGGGCAGTGTTTGCAGCATACCCAGGCTTGGATATAGTACATCGAGCAGGAGTCGTACACTCAAATGTAGATCCGCTCTCCAGGCTGCAACAAATCCTGCTGCATCAATCGCCTGTTGAAGACAACTCCCCAGCTTTACCAAGCCAACTCCCAGCACAACCCTTATTTGCATGGGGAGACGTCATAGAAAGGAGACCAGCAGAATGAGCAGCATTTCTATCGACACGAGCACAAGCCAAAAGGAAGTCAGAAGGGATACCTCCGACAACAGCAGATGAGCTAGAAGTAGCAGTGAGGTGGAGGGGTAAGATGTCCAATCCCCCTGGTTGAGAATGGATGCCCCAGACACTGGATATCTCCATCAGCCCCACGCAAACAGAAGCCTTCATCCAAGGATATCAGGATGATCCCAGCTTCAAGCAGCCATGGTAGGAAGCCATTGACGATGAAGAGGAGCTCTCAGCAGCACAATGCTTCTATTGATCAGAGGGCCTCCTCATCTTCCACAACACCAATTGGGTCACCCACTTATGTGTACCCAAGTCAGAAGTGAGGAAAATAATCCAAGATTCTCACGAGTTGCCCTGGGAAGCAGCACATGCAGGATCTTCCAGGCTGTTTCACAAGCTAGCTGTGAGATTCTACTGGCCCAGAATGTGGGCTGACGTCATAGAATTTACGAGAACATGCGACATCTGCCAAAAGACCAAGTCGGACAAACATGGCCTTGTGGGAAAGCTATGCCCCCATGCGATCTCGCTGCTTCCATTCAAAGTAGTTATGCTAGATCTGATTACAGGCCTCCTGAAGTCAGAGGGGTCCAACACAGTATTAGTGATCATAGACAAGCTTACAAAGTTCATCCAGTACATCCCCATGACTTCCGATCTAAAGCAGGAGGGGTTCACGAAGCTATTCATGCGACACCTGGTTCTGAAATACAGTATCCCCCACCAAATGATCGCCGATCGAGACGCCAGGTGGGCCAAGTCTTTCTGGGCATCAGTGGCCAAGCACTTAGACTTGGGCCTGCTACTCTCAACTTCACATCACCCCCAAATGGACGGGCAGACTGAGAAGGCTAATGACATGCTAGAGGTAGCATTATGAGCATATACCATGGGTAATCATAGCTCCTGGGCCCAGTGGCTAGGGATGCTAGGGATGGCCAACAATGCTACACCACACTCCTCCACAGGCTATTCACCCTTCTTCCTATTGCATGGGTATGCACCTCAGATGAAAGCAGTAGCAATAGACCCAGTAAAGAGAGGAATTGCCTGGATCAAGCCCAACAGCATAGCAGTGACAGCCTTTATCAATGAGCTTGAGGTGCACCGATCCCGAGCAAGGGATGCTTTAGTACAAGCCCAAGCCAGGCAAGCCAAGGCTTACAATCTTAGACAACGCGATGAGGAGTTCAAAGAAGGGGATGAGGTTCTAGTGAATCCTCATTCCTTGGAGCTAGTGGATGTACAAGGGACAGGGCGAAAGCTAGTACAATGTTGCATAGGCCCTTTCCTGGTCTCAGAAAAGATCAACCCCATAGTATATCACCTCCAGATACTGCCCGAGTATAAGATGCACCCCATTATAAATATACAACATCTAACGAAATACTACCACGACGACCAGGTGGAAGAATGAGCAAAGCTCCCAGAAATGAGAGAATTAGCTGCAGAAGAAGAGTATGAAGTAGAAAGAATAGTCAGGCATCGATACAATCCATGGAAATGAAGAAGAGAGTATCTCGTAAGATGGAAGGGCTATGGGCTGGAGCATGATACCTTTGAGTCAGAACCCGGGCTACAGAATGCCTTCTCCAGGCTCAGGGAGTATCGCAGGACCCTGGAGGAGTGTGCCTAAAAGTACTCACGGACCCCATGAGGCAATGGTGAAGCTCCCTTGCCCCCATCTCCGCAACTTAAAAAAAAAGCCCCTTGGCTCCCTCGATCTCCTCTTCCCCACTTCCTACTGCCTCCCTTCCGTGTTCTCGCTTACTCCCCTTCCCAGTCCTCCCTTTACCAGCAGCTAACCCCACTGACAGTACTTATGCAGCATCCAGGCCCCAGAAGACATAAGGGCATCAGGCGAGGTCACCGCTATGCCATGCCTGGAGAGGGTATGGATCCCTCAGATCCCTACTATGCACAATACGGAGATGAAGAGGATAACCCTGAACAGCACCCTGCCGAATACCTATTGCTTGAGAGCTGCGGGTATTTTTACATCTACAGCCTAACTACTCTGAACCTTGCTGGAGCCTTTCCTCAGGTCCAAGGTCAAGCTCCATTTGCTAAAGATCCCTATGGCTACAGATGGGAGCACTTGGACAAATGGGGATGGCTGGGAAAGTTTGAATGGATGTATCACACCCAGTTACTTCCTAAGAACTTCCCCTTCCCACTGCACTGTGCCTTCATTCCCTTCAACATCAGCCAGTTTGACTTCAACCCTCGTGTCCACCTCCTCCAAGCATGGGGGCCAAACCCTCAACTTCGCTCCCTGTCAATCAAATTCCTGAATGATGCCTGGGATGCTAGCCATGCAATGGTGCATTGTATTAGACACATAGACCAGATTACGAGCTGATTCCACATCCTCCTTCCCTCTGCCTATGATTGGGACTGGCACTTTGGCTGCACGTGGATGTATCTCCTACAGCAGGGATTGACCCCAGCCCTGGCTTGGAAGGCTATCCACGTCACCCAGGAGATTCAAAGAAGAGTACTTGATGTGACAGGATTCGCCAATATGGCCTTCTGCGTCATATTATACATCATCTGCTTCAAGGAATGGCTCCACCCCCTGCAGTTCCAGATGACAGTGCATCTTGCCAGACTCATCATATCAAAACAGGATGCTCACTCCTGACTCATCGGTGAGGGACTCGCGCAATTGGGAGTCCCAATATGGGTGATGGAAATCGAGAACGAGAACCCTCCCCTTGAGCTTCTTCCCAGGGGAACAACTCAAAACTTGCCCTTGTGGATTGTGGCCAAACGAGAGATCTGTGAAAAGCACCCCTCCTGGAGAATAACAGACCCTTAACCTCACAAGGTCATCCAGGAGAGGTTCGAGCAGAACGTCTGAGAGCAGTTCTCTCAATGTTTGGTGGGCCCACTGGAATATGCATGGGTAATGAAGAAAAATCACCCACAGGAGATGAGGCACACTGGCCCTTACTACCAACATCACCCAGTGTACTTCTGCAAAGCCTGGGGCCCACCAGGTGAAGTCTACCTGGAGGGGCTGCTCCGATGGCTGTCGCAAATCCAGGAAGGTAACTATCTGCCAGTGCTGAAGGAGCTGCAGGAATGTCTAGGAGAGGTGACGTTGCCCCTGACCAAGTGGGCCAATCATGAATTATCTCCTCCCCCCCCCAGCCTTCCTCCACCAGAATTATCCGATGTGTTGCAAATGGATGGAACACAAGGGATATGAATGGCGCAAGCCTGAACCTTTCCCTGAACCACCCTACGGATGGAGTTGGTGGCATGCTTAATCAACCCTTCCACCCGCACTCACGGCACTCCCCCTGCTCTGCTGGAACACCTTGAGGATGTAGACCTCTGTTACCCCTCCACTCCAGGTGCAGCAAGAAGGTCCCATGCTGAATCGCCAGAGGAGAGACAAGTGCGCCAGCAACATGATGCCCCTTCCTATCCTGAGGAAGAACTTGCGCCATATGAGGACTTCAAATCTCAAGAGGATGGCAATTTCACCCTGCCGGAAGGGGCCACTCTCCTGTCCCATGAGTCCATCACCAAAGAATCGGGGAATGTGCCACCTACCACTGACCCTAATGAAATCTGGGGAGAAGCTGAGATGCGAATGGAGAGGTTCCCAGTGGAACTATCCCCATTTGTGCACTTGAATTCCCCTAGGCAATTGGAGGAGGAACTAGTTGAATGCTACGGTTCTGGGGTCAAAGAGTGGCTCTACGAAGAACCCTGGCTCATCCTAGTCTTTATGCTGCGAGACCGCACACGCAGGGCCCTCAAGAGCCAAAAAGGGGCAGTGAAGTTCTACCCCTCAGAGCCCTCAGCATGTGCCCAGCCATACGAGGAAGGAAAATATTGCACATGGAGTGAGGAAGTGCAGAACCAGATCTTAGAGATGGTCAAGATACGTTGCACTGGGCGTAAGAATGAATGTCCTATCCCAGAAATGGTCCTTGTAAGTGGCAGTCTAACTCACCCCCCTGGCACGATGTTCAAATAGGCCGACCTCATGTGGGTGTTCTACCCCCAAGGCCCCCCTCAGATTTTCGGGACCTTGCAAAGCCTCATGTCGCGATACTTGATCTCACCCCTAATTGCAATCCGATATCTTAAGCAGAGGGTGAATCATCTCAAGCCTATCGAGTGTCCATTCACCGCTCAGATCATCAAGGCCACAAACGAGGTATTAGGGGTACTCGGGAAACATCTATCATACGAAGATCCCATCAAATTCAATGGGCAAATCCCATTCCTAGGCCCCCATCATGACATCCTCATGTGGCTAGCTCATGCCATCCCAGAAGTCGACCCCACCTCTATTGGGGCCTGGGGCACATACACCAGTGAACAATTTATATGGAATGGGTGGTTCGAAAGGTATGAGATTATGTTGGATGACCTAGGTATTGAAGACCTTGGTCTCCTGGAGCAAGAATTGTAGTGTCCATGCTGGGGGGCTCTGTAATATAGTACTCAAGGTTCTGTATGTACATAATTGTTATTTCCCCATTCATCCTGTCCTCTGTACTATTACATAATAGCATGGCCATGATGATTCTAAGTTGCTGACGTGGCGGAATCAAATCTATCTTTTTGCCCAGACTCCTTTGCTCTTGCGAGACCCGTGAAACTACACAGCCACGCGACCTAGTCATGTTACGACTCACCTGGTGAAGCTACCCAAACCGTCACCACAGAGCATGGTGTTGAGAAGGATAAGGGAGAGTTGCATACAAGCGCGACTCTACTAAGTAAGCTCCCTATCCCTACTTTATCAGCTGATCATCCTTTTGCCCCCTTAGATAGTAGTCTGGCCCTTTTGCCAGCTACTACCACACCTCCCACATTCCTTCCCCCTCTCCCTCCGCTTCTCCCATGTACAAGGTGAAGCCAGTGCTTAGCCTTGTGCGTGGCCCATCTGCTCGAAGCCAGTGCATAGAGCAGGAGGATTTCTCTCTTCCTTCTGTTTACAGGAACATTGACTCCACCTCGTCTAACGACAACTCCTGCATATATTCAAAGTTGAATAATGCATTATTACACTATGTAATATATATTTTTACAAAAGACAACAAAGACAGCCACAGTAGGTCAGAACTCAATAAGGCATGAGATGCCTTATTGAGTTCTGACCTACTGTGGCTGTCTTTGTTGTCTTTTGTAAAAATATATATTACATAGTGATTTATTCCTCATCTATATACTGGCTATTCATTTACATGGTGCTTGTGGCAACGGCACTTGAGCGCTTTTGGGGATCCAGCAATTGCCAGCACTGAGTTGCTTAAAAAGTGCATACATCAACTGAACAGGAAACTGCCTAGACAGGTGGGCACACATGACCACACACCTGCAGCAGTGAGTGTGTGGTCATGCAAGGTATGTTTTTTCTAGTAGATACAATGGTGCAAAAGGAGCAGCAAAAGCTGCTCTTTTTGTGCTGCTTTTGAAATTTTTTACTAATGTGCTTTTAATTATTCTAGCTGGGCCCTTGTCCAATGCACAACAGTAACCCACAAAATGACCAGAGCCCAAACACCCACACAACCCACCAACATGGCACAGCACATGACATGCCAATGCAACATGACATGCCATGCAACACGACATGCCATGCAACGCAACACGCCAACACAACATGACATGCCACACAACATGACATGCCAATGCAACATGCCATGCCAACACACCCAGGGCATGACATGTGGCACCATGCCAAATGAGGATGCACCCATGCCTAATGCAGGTGCCAGGAATCACACACCCACCATGGTGGGTGTGTGGTCCTATATAAGGTGAGTCCCCACCCCACCCAGTGGCTACACACACACAAAAAGAGCAGCTTTTGCTGCTCTTTTTGCATGGTGTTCAATTATTAACTTATTTAATTTCTTATCCTGTAGGTCTCAACTCCTCTCACAAGTGAATACTGATGCAAACCCCCCTGCAACCCTGCTTATCGACACCTGAACAACAGGGCACAGAGAGGATCCATACGAACTGCCATATGTATGGCCCAGAGTACATGGCCCCAGTACCCCACACTCCCACAGCAGGTGTGGGGTACTACAAGGTATGTTTTATTTATTTATTTCATTTCTTATTCTTGTAGCACAAAAAGAGCAGCATAAGCTGCTCTTTTTGCACTGCATTACTGCTCTACTAATATTTTCATTATTTATTTCTTTAGATCCTGAACCAGAACCCCTGCAAGCCCCCAAGCAGAACCTGCCAAATGAGACACAGCAAACAGTTACCATGAATGAAGCCCTGCAAATGAAGACCAACCCCTTTGAGGGAGTGCCCAAATGGAATTGGCCCCAACTGGGGCATATGAACCCCACCCACTGTGGTGGGTGTGGTGAGTATATGCAGGTGCATGGTCCACATGAACCATGCCCCCCACTGTGGTGGCAAACCCCAGGGGGGGGGGATAATATGTATATAGCGTAATATGTATATAATAATAGTAATAATAATAATAATAAATAAATATATAATCTAGCACTGCCATGGATTGGCTGATAGATGGCCAAAAAACTGAATTGGAATAGCCTGATTTTGGCCAAAAGGTCTGGGGGACCTATTAGGTACCATTTTCTGCCCTGGAAGTGGTACCTAAATTAGGTCCCCCATTTGACTGACCAGCCTGGTGTCCGCTGTATTCAGCACCGGATCTCTTGTGTCCCCCAGGACAAGCTGGGAGTGTGGGCCTGCTGGCCATGCTTCATGGCAAAAGTTCAATGCATGCTGGGCGATGAAGGGGTGTCCAGAGCTGAGCCATCGACAGGTCAGGGCTGTGGTTGTGCTCCTGCAGCAGAGGTCCAGCTCCGACTGGCAGTAGCCATGGAGCAAAGTGCACTTGCACACAAATGGTCAGCCAAGGCATTGGAGAAGCAGGCCTGGGCCGCAGAGGAGATGGTGTTGTCAGTGGGGGAGATGCGAGACTCCCTCCAGGCCATCACCTGGCACCTGGTCCCTCATCAGGCAGTTTCTCATCCTTCGGTCCCAAGTCTGGAGTGGATGGGGATCAGGTCTGGAACAGTCAAGCCAGTCTCAGGTGGGGGTCCATCATCCGGACATGGGGCCAAGCATCAGTGTACAGAGGAGCCCATCATCATAATGGAAAGCAAAGGTGGTAATGATGATGATGATGACAAGGATGATGACATGGACAATGAGGACAATGATGATGAGGGTGAGGATGATGAGTAGTCCAAGTTGTTGTTCTGTCCTCCTCTCCTCCCTTTTTGCTTTTCCCTCATTGTAAATACATTGTTCCTTGAATCTGTCAATGCGTCGACCAGTCTGGGAGGTCTGTTGGAGATTCTGGAAGGAACTGGGTGGTCCTGAACAGTATGGATGCAAACTCCAAGGCATTAATGCATCTCGGGGCCTCTGGATGAGTCTGGTGGAATTCATGGACAGCCTCTGGGGCGTTTTCCAGGTTGGCTTTGGGGAACCACTCATTGTTGGAAGCTGGGTACCCTTTCCACTTCACTAGGTACTGGAGTCTCCAGCAGAAATACCTGGAATTCTCGATTCACTTGACTTCATACTCCTCTTCACCTCCTTGTAAGATTGGAGGTGGTGGGGGGTGAGCTGTGTGCTCTGTGATCAGGTCTGGTTGGAAGGGGCAGAGTTTGGACACATGGAACACTGGGTGGATACACATGGAGGTAGGGAGTTTGAGATGGATGGCAGAGTGGGAGATGACTTTATCAACCTTATAGGGCCCAAGCCATTTGTTGGAGAGTTTTTTGGTGGGATGGTTGGTGGAGATGTTGTGTGTGTCTAGCCAAACTTGGTCACCAATTGCGTATTCTGGAGCATCCGTGTGGTGGGTGTCATAGAAGCATGCCATGTCTTCTGCAGCCTTCTGTAAGGCAGCCTGGGCTTTTTCTGTAGCCTTCCACATCCGAGTGATGAAGTCCAAGGCAGCCTCAATTGTCCCAGCATGGACTGGTTCAATGCCAAGGCAGGGGTCCTGTCTGGAGTCCAGCCAGAACAGGGTCTGGCATGTAGAGGAGTGCACATGGTTGTTATATGTGAATTCCACAATAGGGAGCCATTCTGCCCAGTCGTTCTGCCGGTGATTAACAAAGATCCGGAGGTATTGCTCAATTTCCTGATTGACGCGCTCCATCTGTCCATCTGTCTGGGGGTGGAATGCTGTTGAGAAATTTGCCTTAATGCCAAGGAGTGAGTTCAGTTCTTTCATGAACTTGGAAGTGAAGGTGGTGCCTCAGTCACTGATGATGGTTTCTGGAAGGCCATGATGTCTCCACACATTGTCTCAGAACAGATGGGCAACCCCAGCAGAATCAACTGTGGTGGTCATAGGCATTGCATGGATTCATTTGGATAACCAATCGACAATGATCATCATGCTGTCAAATCCATGTGATTCTGGGAGTTCTGTGATCATGTCCACAGATATGACCTGCCATTGATGGTCCAGCACAGGATTGGGGTGGAGTGTTCCAGACAGCTTGGAGGGGAAGGTTTTCATCCAGTTGCAAGTGTCACAGGCAGAGACATAGGTCACAATGTATCGAGACATCCCTAGCCACCAGTAGTGGTGGGATACCAGTTTAGGCTATTGCACAGGGTTTTGAAACCCGTGGGTTTTGGCCCCGCGGGGTTGACCCCCACGGGGCGGGAGTGCTAATGTGGACCCTTGGCCAAAACCCGCCAAGAACCCGCCACCCCCGGGAATATATACTAGGGGTTTCAAAGTTTCAGTTCCATGAACCTAAGTATAGCCTGTATAGGCACTGAGTGTTTGAAATTTCCTAGCCTTCAATTTAAATTTCTGCCTTCCTCTTTCTGCTCTCGTGACTTATGTTACTACTCCTTCGGCTACTCTTTCTGCTATCCTAACAATGACAAAAATGGCTTCCAATCAAAAGCTGTCCTCCCACCATACCACAACTCCAACTCTAGACAGCTCTGATTCTGATTCTGTCATAGAAGTTGGCACAAAGCGGAAGCAGCCGACAAACCAAACAGGCAACAAGCTGAAATCCAGTCTTGATCTCTCAAAGAACTCAAAAATGAAGCTGTCCAAGAAGACACACCAAGTCAAGACTATCACTACAATCCCTCTCATGCTCAACAAGATCAAGAGCAGTTCTGCCTTGCCCGAGGAAGTCGAAGATGACAGTGATGTGTCTTCTCAGACTCTCTCTTCATCTTCAGACTCCAATGTCAAAGCCAGCAACAGCAAGAAGCTGAAAGAAAATCAAAAGGCTCGGCAGAGAGCAAAGACAAAAGCCCAAGCAGCTCGAAAGAAGGTTCTCACACGGAAAGAGAAAGAGGGATCCAATACCGATGATGATCTTAGTAAGTGCCTCATTATAGGAAGAGGGATATAGAGCACTCACAAGAATTCCATGCCCACAGCTAGAACCATTCAAAAATGGACATCACCTGTCTATTCATGTTTTGGAAATGTGACAATCAAGATGCTTGAGGGACGAAAATATCAGTTCTTCCCTTGTCTCTCTACCCCTTGCACATATGGAACCCAGCGAGGCGTGCGACGGTACTTGGACACGGGCGATGCCAAATCAACAAAAAGTTTAATTGACCATATCGAAAAGTGCCGCCCTGGCCTTCTGGCAGGGATCATAGCTGGGTCTACGGAACCGCCGAATATCAATACCGGGATGAAAGATGGGACCATTACTGCTGCATTCCGACGGGCGAGTGCTAAGGAAACATACTCGAGTCGCCCTTATAGCAAAGTGGAAAGCAAGTTAGTGAGATTACATTATGCAAGCAAGTGCCTGCCAGACTTACAGTTTTGCTCCCAGGATCCAACATGTTCTATGGTGTGCTGAGGATTCATGGCCATACAGCATTGTAGCGGATCGTGGTTTCAACTGCTTGATGAAGACCGGGAGAACGGGGTCCTACATACCTTCAGTGTCCACTCTCTCATGAGATGTCCACCTTAACTTTAATCGTGCTCGAGTGCACATGAAGAAGCGACTGACGGTATGGGAGACTGAATTTTGTGAACACGAAGTGATCAGCTGATTTGGTTCCAGCAATTTTCAGGATGGCTAAACTTTGGGACAGATGCCTGGTCATCCCCTAATCATCGAGCTTTAGTTGCCTTTACTGTACACTATGCCTCTGAAGGAAAAGTCCATGGCTTTCTATTGGACATCATAGAGGTTGCCAAAGTACGTACATTGGTTTTGCCCCGCAGACGAATTTGCTCAATTGTGTGACCAGTCACACTCTGGCAAGAATCTTGCTGAGGCATTCCACAACGTTCTGCTTGACTTTGACCTTGAGGATAAGGTACATATCCCCTTTATAAGTCCCCTCAACTACATGACAAAGTCAGATTGAACAGATTCTCGGTGTTACATGTGATAACGCCTCTAATAACGACACGATGTGCAACAAGCTCGCCAAATCTGCGAATTCCTTTCATTTGTCTATGCGTGTCTGATGCTTCGCGCATATCATCAATCTAACTGCTCATACACTCACCAACCAATTTGATTCTGCGGAGAAAACACTCGCAATGCGTACCAAGTCCAAAGGACCACAACTGTTCCCAGATGATGCCTCGGCTAATGGCTCTATCAATTCAAGTGATGACGACGATGGAGAGCCTGATTCTGGCAATGACTTTGATACTGAAAATATTTATCCTGAGACAGCAGGTCTCGAAGACTGGGTGGACGATCTAGAGACAATGAATGTAGATGATTTGAAGTCATTCACCATGAGAACAACACCTGTGCACCGTGTGCTCACTAAGGTATGTCCCAATGGTGCATTCTTTGCCTACCACTGACTTGCTTTTGTTATTATCCATAGATTTGCAAGCTGACCACGGCTATTACAGTGTCGACAACAATTCTCCTTCCTCTCTGGCGAAAACTTTGCCAAAAACTTGTCAAGACTCCAGGCATGCTTGCACGAGACGTTCGAACCCGCTGGAACTCAACAAATGACATGCTGGCTTCTGTCCTTAAATATCGCCCCGTGGTTGAAGCAATGACTCAAAACTGATGAAAATGGACTGCGCGAGTTTGAACTTCTCGATGAAGACTGGGACATCATTATCCAGCTCAAGGATATTCTCGAGGTTTTATTTGGCCTCAGTTCATTGTCACTTTTAAATTACTGATCCTTGGATGCGTGCCTATAGATATTCAAACAAGCAACTCTTCTCTTCTCCACGAAGGACACTGCAAACCTCGCAGACGTAATTCCCGTTATGGATTCAATTGATAGTGTCCTTGAAGTCGGTATGGGCACAAAGAAATACCATGACTCAATCCGTCTAGGTCTTGCCCTTGCTCGACGGACACTAAACCGCTATTACAGTAAAACTGATGCATCTGATGCATACCGAGTCGCTATGTGTAGGTCCTTTCTACTGAGCTTATCATTATGTATGAGCTGATCTGAGAATTGTCCATAGTACTTCACCCGAGGTACAAAACTACATACTGGAAGGACCATGACTGGGAACCTGAATGGATTGCTATGGGCGTCAATATTACGCGTGGAATATACAATTCGCCGGAGTATGCCACTGTTCCTGACATGCCACCCCAGGACCCTCTTCCCATCAACTCTCAGTCTTCAGATAACCCCCAGGTGTGTAGTTCACCCAATGTAGCAGTACAATTGAGCTGACATTTTTCACAGACTAATGCTCGTCTCTTTTTTGAGAATCTGACTGCCACACCAAGTATTCCTTTGAAAAGGACGAAAAATGAGCTGGACCTCTATCTTTCATCACCACCTGAGTACACCAATGACCCAGTTGCATGGTGGTGGGATCACCGCTCCACATACCCTCATCTTTCGCACATGGCAATGGATTATTTGTCGATTCCTGGTATGATTTATCTCTTACAAGGTTTATTTCCTTAATAATCTGACTCAATCAATAGCTACATCTGTGGATGTAGAGTGTGTGTTTAGCCGAGGACGAATAATTGTTTCACATCTTCGAGGTAGATTATCCCCAGCTTCAATCCGCGCTCTTCTGTGCCTAGGTTCTTGGAGCCAAGAAGACCTACTCTTGGCCTCAGATCTTCATGACATAGCAAAGCTCCCAGATCTTCAGGGTAACATGGAGGTTGACATCGGTCTTAGTGATCTTGGAGATAATGGGGCTTCCGACATTAGTGCCTAGTTGAGCTTGCATGTATACCTTCTTCATCTAGCCAACTTATCAAGTCTGAGTATAAATTCTCTGTCCCCCATAACACTGGAAATTGTTAATGAGTATAGAGCACAACAAATGCTCCAGTTTTCAATGCCGTCGCGTTTCCTAATTGTCATGGACGGGTGATGTCTGTGTGACATCATCGTGCGCCACCATCTGTCACATCGCACTCAACCGACAGACCCAGACGAATCCCCCACCAGCATCCCCGGAACCGACGACGACGATACTGGAGAACAGGAACCACCCACACCCGCTGCGGCGGGTGTGTGGTAATTAAGGTAAGCTTATAGTCTTTTCATGCTTTGTGTACGCCATCGCGCAAAAAGAGCAGCCCAAGCTGCTCTTTTTGCGCGACTTTTCTTTCCTTTTTACTAATCTATTTATTATTCTCAGACACTGCCTCGCACTCAAGCGACAAACCCCACGAACCCCCCACCAGCACACCCCAGAACCGACGACGACAATACCAGAGAAAAGGAGGCACCACACACCCGCTGCGGCGGGTGTGTGGTAATTAAGGTAAGCTTACTTATTTCCATGTGATCCGTACACTGTCGCGCAAAAAGAGCAGCCCAAGCTGCTCTTTTTGCGCGACTTTTCTTTCATTTTTACTAATCTATTTATTATTCTCAGACACTGCCTCGCACTCGAGCGACAAACCCCACGAACCCCCACCAGCACCCCCAGAACCGACGATGACGACGATATCGGAGAACAGGAAGCACCACACACCCGCTGCGGCGGGTGCGTGGTAATCAAGGTAAGCATATTTATTTTCATGCAATCCGTACGCCGTCGCGCAAAAAGAGCAGCCCAAGCTGCTCTTTTTGCGTGACTTTTGCATTTCTTACTGATGTACTTATTATTTTAGGCCATCACATCGCACTCAATCGATAGACCCGGACGAATCCCCCACCAGCACCCCCCAGAACCGACGACGACAATACCGGAGAACACGAAGCACCACACACCCGCTGCGGCGGGTGTGTGGTAATTAAGGTAGGCTTATTTCCATGTGATCCGTACACCGTCGCGCAAAAAGAGCAGCCCAAGCTGCTCTTTTTGCGCGACTTTGCTTTCATTTTTACTAATCTATTTATTATTCTCAGACACTGCCTCGCACTCGAGCGACAAACCCCCACGAACCTCCCACCAGCACCTGCCAGAAACGACAACGACGATACCAGAGAAAAGGAGGCACCATGGTAAGCATATATGCATTTTCATGCAATAACTACACCATCGCGCAAAAAGAGCAGCCCAAGCTGCTCTTTTTGCGCGACTTTTCTTTCATTTTACTAATCTATTTATTATTCTAGATCTTCACATCACGCTCGATCAACGGATCCACACAAACCCCCCCACTAACACCCACCAGAACCAACAACAACAATACCGGAGAAGAGGAGGTACCGTGGTAAGCGATATTTTTGTTTCACGCAATAACTATGCCGTCACGCAAAAAGAGCAGCCCAAGCTGCTCTTTTTGCGCAACTTTTCTTTCATTTTTACTTATCTATTGATTATTCTAGGCTTCGCATTGTGCTCGATCGACAGATCCACATGGTCGTCCCCCCACTAGCACCCGCCATAACCGACAACGACGAGGCACCATAAACATATATATTTTTTTCATGTAATAACTACACCGTCGCGCAAAAAGAGCAGCCCAGGCTGCTCTTTTTGCGTGACTTCTCTTTCATTTTTACTAATCTATTTATCATTCTAGGTCACGGCTACCCAGCCGAATCAAACACGCTAGCGCATACTCCCAAAGATGCAGGAATGCGCCAACGGACACCCACGCAAATGTGGGAATGATGTCCTGCACGAATGATGCCCACACGAGTACCCAGAGGACAAGGGACCACACACCTGCTGCAGCAGGTGTGTGGTCATTTAAGGTATGTATCGCCTCAGGTACTTTCCAACCCAAACAGAAAACCACACGAATGCGTGAACAAGAACCCGGGCGAACATGCCACCCCGAACGAAATCCCTGTGTGGACAAGCACCTGAGGGAGGAAAATGAGGGACCACACACCCGCTGCAGCGGGTGTGTGGTCATTCAAGGTAGGTAATTCTCCCTTAGATAGTCTCACCCAAGAAGAGCAGCCACAGGCTGCTCTTCTTGGGTGTATGGGTGAGCCCCACTGAGCATGTATATAACAATATAATCATAATAGATAAATATAAATGGGCCTACAGCTACCCCTTCACTGAATTGCAGGGGCCCCTGGGCTGATTATACTGATAATCGGCTAGGCTGGTGGTTCCTGCGGGAACCCCACGGGCCCCCCTGGGGTTTTTCAACCCCACTGTGTATCCCGCGGCTTTTACCCCCGTGAGTCACGGGGGCGGGTTTTCAACCCCGCGGGGTGGGAGGTCCTAAATTCCCCCGTGGGGACCCCGTGCAATAGCCTAAGCCAAGCCAAATTTCCTGGTTTGACTACAATGACTACAACTCAAAAGTCAACTCAATAATATGTATTTGCAAATAATATATGATCATTGGTGTCCTCTGTTAATGGCAGTGCCATGTCAGGCTTGAATCAGTAGTGACAGTCACCATCACTCACGTTCATTTCCACATGAGGCCAACATGTGGTTGGGGCTGCCCTGGGTACAGTCTTCTTAGCAAGAGGGATGTACTCAGCAAGGCATCTGTTGCAATAGAGACCCAGAAAGACATTCGTTTATGGGCAGCTGACATTGCCTCCAGGCAGGATTTACCAGGTTTTCCTGAGCCCGACAATGGAGCACCTGTAAACATCAGTTATGAGCACCACATGGAGAAGCCGGCCCCCATTGAAAGAAATACCCCACATCTGTGTGTATCTCCTGTATCCTGGTGTAATTCTTGACTGAATTTCCACCCCACAGGACTGACTGCTTATGGACTGGGTGCCGTGTCATCAAGAGTATCTTGATTCTCTCCTTTTCCTAGAGGGGAGAGGCGAGGCTCTTGTTGTTCCCAGGTGTCCCCTATGCTGGGAACCAGGTGTGAGCAGGGTTTATTGATGCAATGGCTGTTTGGGAGGGGCACTTTTGTGTTGCAAGTGCACTCTTGCCATTCATGAAAATCTCCCTCTTCACAACATCCAAGTAAGTTCTGCATGTCTGTCTCATTTTTTCCTTATCTCACATGGATGATCTCAGGTGTGGACTGGCCAGATGTTTGAGCACACCTCACTGAGGGGCCTTGGCCTCACTGTCCAATTAGGTCATCCGGCATATCAGAAATGTCCTGTCCCAGTTTATGCCTCATCTTTGTTCATTGTCATCCATATGAACAGAGTCCATAGCATTCATGTCATGTTCTGTGGCTGTTCCAATGCACCTCACCATTGTGTTCAACTCCTTCGCCAGCATTGGTTCCTGTCCATGGTTTTGCAGCTGAAGTCATGTGCTATGTTTGAGGTCCTACATCAATATCAACTTCTCTCTCTCTCATCAAAAATATCTATCCACCACTTCTATGACATGCTCAAATGTTTAACCAACAACACAGGATTAGTCCCAGTACCAGTATGGTGGCAATATAAATCAAATGATCATTGCTCCTTACTGACTAATGCACACTCAGAATAAATACAAATCTTTTTGTTGAATGGTGTGTGAATGGAGGCACTTGAAAATGCTCAAGCAAGCTGGTCATGGGAATGATCCATCTGGTGTGTTAGGTACTGCCTCTGGCAAACTTGTGGTCATATGTCCTGCATGCCCTGAGCCCAGAGTGAACCTTCCAGAAGAGTGGATGAACACTCCAGAAGAGGAAAGGTACAGTGTATCTAATCTGTCACAAAATTGATGCTTACTCACTATCAAGGTTTCTGTATGATGGGATATATGCTATTGATGTGAATTTCCACCTCAAAAATCGTGTGCGAAGCTCTGTTGACCCTGGGCTAGGCACCAGATGGGCATACTTTGTCGACAATCAAGCATACAGTACATATTTGCTGAAACATATGTCCCAAAAAGATGTAAGTGTTTTGTGCATGCTATGAGCAATTGTTTGTTTGTTTATCTGTATCTCCCCAGATTTCTTCCTGTGCAGGGTTTGCAGTGTTAGATCATGCAAATACCAAAAAATCAGACAGACTCCAAGTAACTGGCATTGGAGCCATCATATGCACCTGTCATGGCTTGCTTCACCCCAATGGCATTGGAGATTTGCAGAAAGGAGAGCAGTTCACCCTCTCCTTATGTTTTTATGATGTGAGCACTAATGACAGATTTAGGTTTTGCAACATGGATTATATTATGTTTTCAAGCCTTCAGGGGACAAAATTAGGATGTATTATGATCTTGTACAATATATTTTGCCAATGGATCACCAAGCTTCACTGTCAACTTCCATCGTTACCCCCAGAATTCCAGATTGACCCCAATGTTATGACTCTGAGTGGGGTTATCCCCAAATTCCACTTCGGGGCCCACAAGCCTGAAGGCCATGCCCAATTTTCCTTGAACTGGATGCCAGGGGTTGGATGAACAGATGGTGAGGGTATTGAACGAGACTGGTCTGGCATAAATCCTGCTGCCAACAGTATGAAAGAAATGGGTTCTGGATGTCAACACGACACTCTAGATGACATTTGGTCTGACTTAAACTATTGAAAGATAATGACACTTGGTGAGTTTGCCACTTCTTCCTTTGGCATTTCTAATCTCTGTACAATAGGCACTTCCTTACTTCAGAAACTGCACAATGCCCTTGTCCAAAGTGCATTTCATCTTGAACAATATGACACACTGACACAAGGTCTAGCAGATGACAATGCCAGCATGTGGGAATGAATGGTGCGAGAGTGGGAGATTGATGCCTCTAAGCCATACCCCTATACTTTACCATTGTCTAGTAAGTCTTTCTTATTTCCATTTGTGCTAATTCTAATATCTTCTCAGATAAATCACAGGCACAAATATGCCTTGAACTCATCGAAATGGAGCGGGACTTGTTATATCATGGCAGTGTGTCATTGCATGATGTCAGTGCTAGTGCGTTTGTCATCATGGGTTTAGATATTGAGGATACACAGTAAGTTTGTAAGCTCATTTTAAAGTATTGTTTCTAATTGCATAATATAGACAGAAACTCACATTGGATGTCCAATGTACAATGGAGACAATATCATCACTGATGAGTATTGAATCACAGTGATTATCATTGGTCAAGCACATCAAGACATTCCATGATATCCAAAAAATCTACATGCCCGAGGCATGCCATTTTCTTACCTCCAAGGATGAATGTGAGAAGCCTTCCCACCCTGAAACCATTAAGCTCTTCCTTCCATCTCAGATCCCTGTGGAATATTGCATGCAAAATACGATCATGGATATTGAGGTCAAGTTGCATGTTGGCCAAGCCTTTGATGCTTTGTCAAGCTTGCACAGTTTGTTGTGTATTCAGGCCCACCTCACAAATTACAAGCAGACAGTTCAAGGCCAACACATGCATACTTGTGTGATGGCCCTCATTGAGTCTGCTAAATGCAAGACTGCGAGCATTGCCGCAAAGTATACAGTGTCTCATCAAACTCTGATATCACTCATGGGATTGGACAGTATTGACCCTCAACTGAAGGAACTCAGGGATTGGGATGTTTGTATGCTGTCTGACCCTGAAATTTCTGAGGACAAGCAAGACAGCCATACCCAGAACCTCAGCAAGGGATCATGGGCGCTATCATGGATCTGGATGTCTGCTGCAGGGAATGGTGATAATGAGACCCATGAAGGTGGTGTATTTGGTGTGACCCAATTAATCCATTGCCCAACTAATTATTCCTCTTAGCTCTGCAGGTTGAATGGATGAAATTGTGTGCAAGGAAAGAACACTGGTGGGAGGAAGTCCTCCTTCTTTGTGAGGAGATGCGTTGTAAGCAAGAGAAAAATGGGGGGATCTCTGCCACAGTCCGCGATATGGAATCGAGAACGAAGAACGGGGGCCACCAAAATAATCCGAATGTTCAGGTCCGAGTGTAGGAGGGTCTTTAGGATAGAAGATAATCCGCTGTCAGCAGTAGTTGCCCAAGCAGATGAATAAAGGGGAAATTATGCCACAAATCCCACACTCCAAGGTCCTAGTCTTGTGGCCTTAGACAAAGTGTAGTAGTAGCAATGTCCTCAGATGGAATTCGCCTGGGAATCCAGCAGCAATACTTCAGTGCTTCAGACTGGGGAGGGGGAAGACAATGGAATTTTCAACACAATTCGCTTAATATACAACCCGGCTATGAGATCAAATATCCGATGGAAGCAGGGGATAGGGAAATATGTAGAAAAAGGAATCAAGTCAAAAGCTTCAAAACTGACAGAGATATTCAATTTACAAGTCTGGGGACAGGATAGAGCATAAAATGACTATTTCTCCTTCCCTTTTGGACTGATTCCCTTGAGGAATGGTGGAATGAGTCGTCCTGAACGTCCTATCCTTCGGATATAAGGCTGCCGGACAATATTCGATATTTGAAAATTGGAAGGGGGAATGATGTTCTCCTGAGACAAGGGGGAAATTCATATTTAGAACACCGAGTTCTTCTTCGTTCGCTGCGCCCTTCATACCGCTGGATGGGCATTTTCAATACCTTTCTAGGCGCGGTCGTTTTATGCAAATCCGATCAAAACTGACAGAGAAATTCGAAAAATACACCTTCTTATTATGAATGAGCAGGTGAAATCGTTCCAGAAGCCTCAGTTCTGATCCGATGAACACGTAATCGGTATCATTCGATAGGTATTGATCACAGCTTTCAGGGCGCTATATTTACGAGTCGATCGGATATGAATTGACTTCGCAAAGCGGAAAATACTCCTTAAGAGCATGGATTCCATAGTAAAATCGTTCTAGAACGTGCAGTTTTCATCGGATTGACTCGTACTTGGTATCGTCGGATAGGTATGAATCGTATCTTTCTGGGCGCTACTTTCCCGAGCCGATCCGATCAAAACTTACGGAGAAATTCAACGAATACTCCTTGAGAGTGCCGCATTTGCCCCTATTTGATTATGTAATGCATCCGTGAGTAGGAATGAAGGCCTGGGTGTGTAATCCATCGTATTACATAATCACCATTCGTTAGGATCGCCCTTAAGGCAGCAAGATCCATATGAGCAGATTGAAGGAGAATTCAAGACGATATACAGAAGGGCAAGTTGAATTGCCGGGTCCACCATATCATGGCTTATGGTAGGGCATAAATGAATACAGTCCCTGTGGCCTGTTGAAGACCCCGGGAGATTGACTCATGTACAAGGAAATGAGCATTCCATTTACATCTTTTCAGGCATATGGAATTCATGCTCATCCATGAACAGACGAAAGGCTTGATATTGGAACGACATATTGGTACATTTTTAATTCGTTCATCGGAAAATTCGATGCTGAAATGGAACTCTATGTGGTAGGGATTTTTCCCTCCAACAGTGTCAAGTACTAGCATTCTGTGAACATCATGAGGCATGGTGGATAGACCTGAGTCACTCGCAAACTGGCCTGTCCCTACCTCAACTGGAAGGGAACAAGGTGTACACTCTCTGTCAGGCATCTCTACAGCAATCCCATCAAAAACACTTCCAGTCACTCTGGAACAATGTCTTATTGAGTCCTCAGGACCAGGTCTTGCATGAGCTGGAAGAAAAGCACAAGAACAAATCACTCTCATTGGGTGTGATTGAGAATGATGAGGATAAATTGCTGAGTGATGATGGGCTAGACCCTGACAAGTAATCCTATGTGCTGTAGATAGTTTCTATGTGTATATAGTTTCAGACTTACTCTCTTTCTTGGGTGCTAATACATGGTGTTGAGTCTGACATGTCACATGAGGAACGTTCAACACTGTTCTCTCTTGAAGTGCAACTGTGATGGTGACACCCCATTCTCAAAGCCTAGTCAGCAACTATCATCACAAGGCCCTGTTCTCAGAGCCTAGTCAGCAACTATCATTGTGAGGCACTGTTCTTGAATCCGAGTCAGCGACTCAAGGCCCCATTCTCGAAGTCAAGTCAGCAACCTGATTGCGAGGCTCCCAATACTCTGTTCTCGAAGCCTAGTCAGCAACCAAATCACAAGGCCCCATTCTCGAAGCCTAGCCAGCAACTTTGATTGTGAGGCCCTGTTCTCAAAGCCTAGTCAGCAACCATGGTCGTGAGGCCCCATTCTTGAAGCCTAGTCAGCAACCGTGGTCGTGAGGCCCTGTTCTCAAAGCCAGTCAGCAACTCTGATCATGAGGCCCCATTCTCAGAGCCTAGCCAGCAACTCTGATTGTGAGGCCCCATTCTTGAAGCCTAGTCAGCAACTGTGGTCACGAGGCCCCATTCTTGAAGCCTAGCCAGCAACTCTGATTGCGAGGCCCCATTCTCAAAGCCTAGTCAGCAACTGTGGTCGTGAGGCCCCATTCTCAAAGCCTAGCCAGCAATTCTGATTGCAAGGTCCTATTCTCAAAGCCTAGTCGACAACTCTTATCGTGAGGGGCCATTCTCGAGGCCTAGTCAGCAACCATGATCGCAGGGCTTGGCTATGATATCACATCTGTAAGATACACTCTAATTATTCCCATAGTATTCTCTTAACACTCATGATCTATTTAACTTAGAAACCATAGCAGCCCGCACCATGCAGCCACAGCTCCCTCATCAGCCTCATATTCCTTACCTACCGACAGCTCTCCCCCTCACATAACCAAGTTCCTGCTGAACCCAAGTCCTTGCCATACCTGCATGCAGCCATGGAAACCCCAGTTCCCTTATCAACCTCATATTCTTTGCCTACACACTGCCCTCAACAAGATCTCATCACCCTATCAACCTCATATTCCCCTACATCCTACCACTTGCATTTGTGGCCAATTCAACCAAAAAACCATGTTGCTCATGGCACTGAGCCTGAATGTAGCCCAGAAATTCTGTTGCCCCTATCAGCCTCTGATTCCATGTTTATGCTTCCTAACCCTGCAAGCCAATTTATCACACTCATTGCTTGTGTAGTGCTGAGGCCTTGATGAGCCCAAGAAGCCTGCATGCAACCCCAGAAATCTCATTGCCCTCATATTCCTTTACTATTGCCCTTATAGAATTAACCATGTAGGCTTCCCCTCATATAGCAGTCAATATAATAGGATTTATGGCAATGGCCAAGGGGAGCAGTGGTTGAAGTGCCCAAAGTAAATGGCCTAGTGCTGGGTGAATCCTGATTCCAAATTAGGAAAATCCCGCCATTTGAATGGGCAATGTCAATGCTGGATAGTGGAGCCATTCAGGGTCCCCCCCCTGCCCGCTGGGCCTAACCCAATATCCCTGCCCAAATACCTGCAGTATTTGAATGTGCAGTGAGGACCCTGATAGGCCCGATAACCCTGGATAGCCCACTGACCCATTTAGGATCCCCCAGGACCAACCCGATACCCCCTACCCATATATATCCATCTGCCTCTGCTCATAATTGCTATTTGATCCCACTCCAGTTGCTCCCCTATTCCTTGGCTGACAAATAGACTCATAGCAGCACTTGTGGGTCTTCCTGGATAATGCTATCCCATGAAGCTCATGGCCATAGTATGAATTTTTACATGAACTTTGTGGAGAAATCTTACAGCCAGTGTTGCATACTTGGCTGCTTCCAGAAACCCCAGCAACACACAAAAAAGCAGGACTCCCACAATGCATTTACTGTGAGCAGCCGCAGATGTGAAGATTTGTGTGGGGTGGGTCACCAGGGTTCCCATGGAAGGCCCAACCACGGGTCACAATGAATGGTTTGTGGAGAGAGTCGTACTCCCCACCCATGATGGAAGCTTCCTAGCTGCCCCTTCAACACTGGTCAAGTCAAAGGAACTCATACTAGCAGTAGCTAACATGTCCCCCTCCATGGAATGGATCTGGAAGGGTGACATATTAGGCATCTTACATGACCCAGAGCAATACCTTGATAGCACCAAGGATGATGAGCAAACACAGCGTTTGAAGGCCTATGCCCAAGTAGTGCAGAAGATCACCAGGGGATTGCTAGGAGATAGGGATTTGTCAGATCAAGTGTTGGCAAAGTTGCAAGCACTGGAGATTCCTCCTGAACCTGACAATCCTGAGGAACTGTGGGGCCCTAAGATGCCAGAGCCCATGGACCCAATGACATATGACTCCAAGAGACTGGAGGAACTCATTGACATAGCTCTGGATGCTCCCCCAGATATAAAGGTGAAGACCTTGAAATTGATCAGGAAGCATATCCAGGTGTTCAGGTTCAATGATTGCCTGGGAACCCTCGAAACGATTGCCAAGATCCATATGAAAGAGGAGGCTCACCCAGTTTCCATGCCCATGTATGGGGCTTTGCCAGCAAAGAGGCAGGTGATCGACGAGCAGATGGACAAGTGGATTTGCCAGGAGGTAGTAGAACCTTTGAAAAGTCCCTGGGCTGCCCCTGTAGTTATAGCATACTGGAACAGGAAGCCATGATTCTGTGTAGACTACAGGAAGCTCAATGCCATGACCATACCTGATGAGTTCCTGATTCCTCGGCAAATGGAGATCCTGCAGACCCTGTCAGGATCACAGGTTTTGTCTGCCCTCAATGCACTAGTGGCATTCCACCAGATGACAATGGAGGAAGAGGATAAAGAGAAAATGGCCTTTCATTCACATTGAGGGCTCTGGCAGTTCAAATGAATGCCCTTTGGCCTTAGGAATGGCCCCTTGATTTTCCAGAGAATGATGCAATCTATCCTCACCCCCTTTCTTTGGATATTCTCACTGGTGTACATAGATGACATAGTGGTGTATTCAAAATCATATGAGGAGCATCTGGAGCACCTAGATCTAGTCCTACAAGCCTGCGCAGAAGCCAAATTGACCCTAGCCCCCAAGAAGTGTCACTTCATGTACACCTCTATCCTCTTATTGGGGCAGAAAGTCTCCCAACTTGGGCTGTCAACCCACAAGGAAAAGATTAAAGCCATTACAGGCCTAGCTCATCCCCATAACAAAGCAATGCTGCAAACATTTTTGGGGATGGCCATGTATTTCTTGCACTTTATACCATATTACTCAGAGTGAGCAGCACCGCTATTTGAACTACTAAGGAAGGGTATAAACTGGACCTGGGGAGCTGAGCAAGAACGAGCCTTTGAAGATGTCAAGGAAGGACTAGTCTCAGCCCCCATACTCAGCCATTTGATTCCAGCTAGGCTGTACTGTGTATATTCTGACATGTCAGATGTAGCGATAGGGGCTAGCTTACAACAAATACAGCCGATAGCAGTAAGGGATCTAAAAGGCATGAAAATATACAATAAGATCCTTGCAGCTTACATGAAGGGTGAACTGGTCCCAAAGATAGCTCATCAAGCCTTGAAAAATATCAACAATGTGCCTGACTCTGACACCTGGGCCAAAAATGTGGAAGATATGATCATGCATGTCGAACAAGATTGCCTACTGGAACAGATCCCTGAAGTCTGCTGAATGAAATTATTTGGTGACAGAAAGAGAAGCCCTAGGGGTTAAGGAAGTGCTGGTGTGCTTCCAACCCTTCATTGAAGGCAAGAAGAACATTGTGATCACAGATCATGCAGCACTACAGTGGGCCAGGACATACGAAAATGCTAACAGGCATCTCGTGGCATGGGGGGCAGTATTCACAGCATATCCAGGCCTGGACATAGTGCATAGAGCAGGCATCATCCATTCAAATGTCGATCCCCTCTCAAGGCTGTGACAGAGTCCACCACATCACTCACCCATGGAAGACAATTCCCCCTCCTTACTGAGTCACCTTTCAACACAACTGATATTTGCTTGGGAGGATGTAGTAGAAAGGAAGCCTGCTGAGCAAGCAGCATTCCTCTCCACTCGAGCTCAGAGCAGGGCACAGGGTCCTCAGGAGGCCAAGAGGGCCTCCACTAGCACAACAGAGGAAATAGAGCTGGCAACATGATGAAGAGCCAGGACAGTGAATCCCCTGAGCCAGGAGTATGCGCCACAGATACTAAACATTGAAATCAGCCCCCAAAGGATAGAAGCTTTTGTCCAGGGATACCAAACAGACCCTAGCTTCCAGCAGCCTTGGAATGAAGCAGCAGAAGACAAAGCAGAGCTCCTGGCAGCCCAGAGATTCTACAAGTCCAAAGAAGGACTCTTGATCTTTCGAGATGTGGATTGGGTGGCATTATTATGTGTGCCAAGGACAGAAGTACGCAGGATACTCAAAGAATCACATGAGTCACCTTGGGAAACTGCCCATGCAGGATCCTCCAGGCTCTTCCACAAGCTCGCCATGTGGTTCTACTGGCCCATGATGTGGATGGATGTGGTCGACTACACCAAAACCACCTGATGCTGTAGACTTATTGCATCACATATGGTAACTTACCACAAGTTTTTTGCATCAATTACAGTCATCTACTGTCACTTGCATCAGAAGTTACAAATCTGTTCATAAGTCTGTGTTCAGTCACTTTTTGTAGTTCTATAGTCTTGTGTATATAGGGGCTACTCAAGATAGCACTGGTGATATGGTGAGTTGTTTCATAATAAGATGCATGAGAACTGTGAAACGGGATGAAGCAGGGTGTATTTTGGATTTATCAGCACTTGCATCAACCTTTCCCACAGCCTATACATTGTCCTCATCACTGCTTTCTGATGATCCCTCATTATCCAGTGTTGGTCCTGACCCTCAATCAATGCCTGGTATGCCGCCAGCACTCCCCAATGCAGCCCAGATGTCTTTTCACTTCAAAGGTTCTGGTTTCTTTGGCAATGCACAGCCTTCTTTCAGACAACATGCAGACTTGTCCTTCCAATGCAACTCAGCAGCATCATTCTGCTGTTTTGCCACTTCCCATGCTTGTGTCCAATGGGTTGCTGAGGTGCCCTTTGCTGCAGCAACCCTTTTCCCCTGCACATGACAGTCCTTGTTGGCCACCTTTTGAGCCTCCTTTGCCATTTTCACTGCTTCTGCCCTATTAACACGGTCAAGGAAGTTGTCATGTGTTACAACCTCCCCTTCAACTGCAAGCTTGAGGCAGTGAGTTGATTTTTGTTTCTTCTCATAGTGAGCAAGTTGGCAGTGGGACCTTTCCACCTGAAAGGACGCCAGTGCCAGTTGGCCATTGTTGACATCCTGTGCATCCTCTAGAGCATCAATGTGGCACTTTGCCCCACAAAGGTCAGAGCACAATTGTTCAACCTTGGCACTCAAGATGTGGCAATGAGCACAGCTTGGAGAAGGTGTTTTGGTGCATGTCCAATGAATTTTTGGCAAATATTTATGTTTTTGATACACAAAAGGCAGGAGTGATGATGAAGCTGACATTGGGGAAGAGCGAACAAGGAAGCTGACAGATGATCCCATCAATGTGGTGTGGAGACACTGTGGTGTCAAAGGTGTGAGTAGCACAGGGTCAATTATAAGGCCATTGGGGGCTGACTGACTCCTAGGGCTTCCATCCTCGGGTGCATGAGGCCCTGTTTCTTGAGAATTCTCATCCAGAATCTCACAAAATGTGCCAATAAGACACTTGACCAGTGTACTGACTGGAATGACAAGTGAACCAGTAATTGAGTGCTCTAGAGCTGGAGCCATCTGCATTATGGTGATTGCATCTTTGTTGATGGGATATACACCAGTCTTTTTGAATGCCTGACAGATGTTTGATTGTGTGAAGCCCTTGAGGTGAGCTTTTGCATATATGTGGAGGAAGACATCCTTCATAACATTATCCCCTGTTTGTCATTCCCACTTGTCCAGCACTCTGGACCATGCTGCTTTGACAATGGCAAAGATAACAACATCAAGCCCTTGAAGAACATGGTTGTATGTGGTGGGTAGCACATCACAACAATGTGATGGTGTTGTGCCTCTTCAATGAATTCTTTTGAATAGTGAGACACATGTCTGTCAAGGATTAGGAGTTGATACTCATCAGGGTGAACAAGTTTTGATTTGGTCTGACTATCAAAGTCTTTGAGGTAGCTGACTGCAAGGCAGTTCTCTGTCCAGCCTTTTGGGGTACACAAGATACTATGGAGGCGAGGTAAGTGTGGCTCCCATCCTCTTTTGTTAATGGTACATATGATGCTTTTAGAGGATTGTCTTGCATCCAGCCCACACTGAGTTGTTTTGCTTTGAAGATGACAATGGGTGTGAGGCAGGAGCCATCAGCACAGATGGTGTCAAGAATGGTGATATTCTCACAGCCACCTCCACAGGTGGAGTGCTGTGTCTTGGTATGCTTGCAAGCTGCTACTCAGGGTGGCTGACCTTCACTGGATGGGGAATCCAGTCTCATCAAAACCATATGTATGTTCGGGTTCAATGTTGTACTCCTTGACAGTCTTATCCAAAAGAGCAAACCATCCTTCTATTGTGGTGGGATTAACAGCATTTGCTCGGACAGTGTCCAGTGGCACACCCCATGTCATTGAGATCTGGGCCCCATATCAGGTGAGGTAATGGTCAAGCCATCTCTTCCCAAGATTCTGTATGTGGGTTTGTTCACATGAATTAGTTCCAGAGCATAGCCCTCCATGAGCTCATGTGTGAGAGGGAAGCCTTGGTCAGCCATGGACATGATAAACTCACATAGGGTCTCCTCCTGCTCCTTTGTTAGATGATCTAATGTGGCATTTGCATCATGCTGGGTGCAGCCACCATTATAGAGTCTTGTTATAGTGCTGTACAGATGCCCTTGGCCTTTCTTTCGGGTGAATGCACAAATTGATGGATTTGGGAGTCCCTCCTGACATGCCTTTTCTACATCAACTTTGTATGCCTCAAGCAGGTCCTTTTTCACTTTGTCACATGCCTGTGAGGCCTTCTCTGTCTTACATGCCTGAGATTCAGCTCTGCCAACCATGTCTTCCAGGAGGGAAAGCGCCAAGGAAAGAAATTTTCCTTAATTTGTCCTCACTTTTTCTTCCTTGATACAAATAAATAATGCTCCACTCCAACAACAAAACATCATCCCAGATATGTAATCTTTAAGTCCTTGAAGTTTGCTGGGGCAGGCAGGGGGATACATGTGCAGTAGGGGACAATCAGCCTGGAATTCTATCCAAATTTCTCATTTCATTACCATAATTACTCCATATCTCAAGACCCCCTCATCCAATTTACTTCAAAATTTCCAGCTAGAGTATCTACATGTCTACAAATGGTACAAAGAAGACTGCATGGGAAATAAAGCAGAATTGAAGGAGTTACAGGGATCTGATGCAAGTCCCTGTATGATGCAAGTGATGGTAGATGACTGTACAGTAAGTTACTGTTACCATGTTTTGATGGATCAGGTCAGCTGTTGCATCAGAGCTGTGGCAGCCCCAGGCATTTTAATATCAGCCAATGGCTCAGTTGGGTTCTTAATGGATTTGCATCCAATCATTTCCTATTTAGGATAATTTCCATACTGGGTTTGGGTGACTAAAAATATTATATAATGATTCCTAAATGGTATCCAGTTACATAATACACTGATTCTTATTGAAAAAAAGCCTAAATGCAGAAATTAAATGAACTACATCCAAGAAAATTTTCCCGATCTTGCCCAATGGGGGCCCAGGACCAGGGGGTGGTGCCTGGGATGGATGGATGGACCCCTAGGGGCCCTGATACAGTGAAAAAAACAGGCCCAGGGCCACTGTTAGTGCCTGAAACAATGAGAACAGTAAAAACAGCACCAGAAGCACTGGAAATTGCCGGAAATTAAGTGCTGGGTGGACAAGTCTGAAATTTGGCACATGATTAGAGACTATTAGGATGCAAACATATCAAAATTTCAGCCAATCCATGCATTACTTATGGAGATATGAGCCAAACAAGTTAATTGACCTGTAATATTATGATACAAACTATATCCAAAATGGAATGAATTGGATGTGTGGAAGTGGCTGAAATTGGGGGGAGGGGAAGGATAATCAAAAGTGAATTACACAAGATGTAGAGCAGGCATGGATCTGATCTCAGGCCACTAGTGTAATATGTATATGGGGAGCTCATATACCAAATATCAGCCTAACCAGACTCCATTTAGGCATTGCTCCACATCATCCCCCCCTAACTCACAATTTCCTCCCCAGGGCCTTCCATCCATGCATTACCCTGAAACTCACAGTTGGCTCATCCAAACACATTCATAACATCCCTCAAAATTTCAGATTTCTTACTGCAATGTGAGACCTTGCAGAATATTTTCAAGTTTCACTGTAATACACCCTCCAGGGGGGCACTTCCAGCACTCAAATGACTCTGATTTTTTGTAGGCCACACCTGGTCACCATTTGAGGCTCAGGTGCAAAATTTCAGGCCATTCTAAGCACTTCTGGCATTGGTCACATGACCCAGATCTTCCCCTCCCCCTGCTTCACTCAGTGATCCAATTTGCATGAACTTTGTGGCCATTTGTAGTAGTAGTAGGTGGCACCCCATGATTCCAATTTGAAGGCATTCCATGGAATATTCATTGAGTTATTCAAGAAACATTCCAGATCAATTCAATTTGAGGTCAGAACTATGGGTATTCAGTAAATACCATAGTTCTGACCTCCAAATTGAATTGATCTGGAATGTTTCTTGAATAACTCAATGAATATTCCATGAATGCCTTCAAATTGGAATCATGGGGTGCCACCTACTACTACTACAAATGGCCACAAAGTTCATGCAAATTGGATCACTGAGTGAAGCAGGGGGAGGGGAAGATCTGGGTCATGTGACCCATGCCAGAAGTGCTTAGAATGGCCTGAAATTTTGCACTGAGCTCAAATGGTGACCAGGTGTGGCCTACAAAAAATCAGAGTCATTGGAGTGCTGGAAGTGCCCCCACTGGAGGTGTATTACAGTGAAACTTGAAATATTCTGCAAGGTCTCACATTGCAGTAAGAAATCTGAAATTTGA
>MU128976.1:161308-194143 GCA_014904985.1 Hydnum rufescens UP504 | reverse complement strand
CACCTATTTTGGGCCCAGTGTGGGGTGATTCACATTTATGGTGGGGTTGTTCCTCTTTTCTGCCTGCCAAGGGAGTTGAATGTCTCAAGCTCAACTGATTGGGCTCATTTTTGGCATAGATTTAGTCCATTATATGAATATACTCTGTGTAAAATTTCAAGTTCATATCTTGACTGTAGGGGGAGTAAATCAATTTTCAATGTTCAAATTTGTTTGGCTCATATCTCCATACATAATGCATGGATCTGGCTGAAATTTTGATATGATTTGTGTACCAATGGCCTCCTAATATCTACCGAATTTCAGACACGTCCACCCAGCGCTTATTTTCCAGCATCTTCTGGTGGTTCTGGTCCCCCCCAGTTCCCCCTCTTTAAGTGCATGGATTGGGCTGATTTTTTGCACATAATTACTTTATAATGAATTCATACTCTGTGTAAATTTTCAAGTCCCCAGCTATTTTATAGGGGGAGGAAATCAATTTTTAATGTCCAAACTTGTTTGGCTCATATCTCCATAAGTAATGCATGGATTGGGCTGAAATTTTGATATGATTTGCATCCTAATAGTCTCTAATCATGTGCCAGATTTCAGACTCATCTGCCCAGCGCTTAATTTCCGGCAATTTCCGGTGCTTCTGGTGCTGTTTTTACTGTTCTCATTGTTTCAGGCACTAACCAGTGGCCCTGGGCCTGTTTTTTTCACTGTATCAGGGTCCCTAGGGGTCCATCCATCCATCCCAGGCACCACCCCCCTGGTCCTGGGCCCCCATTGGGCTGGATGGGGAAATTTTTCTTGGATGTAGTTCATTTAATTTCTGCATTTAGGCTTTTTTTTCAATAGGAATTAGTGTATTATGTAACTGGATGTTATCCAAGGTTATTATGGGATATTATCTAATGCACCCATCCTTATTGGGCTATCTAATTACCACATTTAGGGATATTAATATTATAAAATATATATTATTTAACTGGAATAATAATAATAGCCTGGATGCAAAAGGTTTAATGAAACAGGGTTACTGTAGCTTGATGTAACAGAGTTACAGGGTTTTGATGCAACCCTTCCACAGTAAGTTACCACATTTTTTGCAAAATATTTACAGCATGGGCTGCCAAAACATGCAATGTCTGTCAGAAGATCAAATCTGACAAATGGGGACCAATGGGAAAGCTCTGCCCCCATGCTATCCCACTACTTCCATTTGAAGTCATGACCTTAGATCTCATCACGGGCCTCCCAAAGTCAGGAGGGTATGATGCAGTACTGGTGATAGTGGACAAGCTTACCAAATTCATCCAATACATCCCCACCACTTCAAGCTTGAAGCAAGATGGCTTTGCCAAGATGTTCATCCAGCATGTTGTCCTGAAGTATGGTCTCCCGAAACAGATGATCACAGATCAAGATGCCAGATGGTCCTGATCCTTCTGGGTGTCAGTTGCCAAACATCTGGAACTGGGTCTACTTCTGTCAACATCACACCACCCGCAGACAGATGGACAAATGGAAAAGGCCAATGACATGCTCAAAGTTGCATTATGAGCTTACACAGCTGGGAATCGCAGTTCTTGGGCCCAATGGCTAAGAACACTCATGATGGCCCACAATTCAATGCCTCATTCTTCTACAGGCTACTCCCCCTTTTTCCTTTTGCATGGATACTCCCCAAAGATTTGTTAGTCATGAATTTTCAAAACCAGGGCAAAAAGAGCAGCTTTCACTGCTCTTTTTGTGCTGTGATATCTACTAGGAGAAGAACTTACCTGATACAACCACACACCCACTGCTGTGGGTGTGTGGTTGTTTGCTTGCCTTTCTAGGTGGTGGTGGTCTGGTTGGGTAGCTGCAAAGAGAGAGTGTGACTCAATGCTGGCAATTGCTGGAACCCAAAAAGTGCACAAGTCCTGGCACCATGAGCACAATCTCAATTAATAGCAAATATCTAGACATGAAATAAATAATATATAATAAATATGAGTCCTAAAATGCAAAGAAGATGACAATAATAGGTCAGAGCTCAATAAGGTGTGAGATGCCTAATTGAGCTCTGACCTATTATTGTTGTCTTCTTTTCATTTTTGGACTCATTTATTATATATCATTTATTTCATGTCTAGATATTTGCTATTAATTGAGATTGTGCTCATGCTGCCAGGACTTGAGCACTTTTTGGGTTCTGGCAATTGCTGGTGTTGAGTTGTGTTCTTTCTTTGCAACTCTGCACCCACTGAACACAACCACCCAGAAAGGGAAGCAGGGCAAACACCCAAGAATGGAAGCAGATGACCACACACCTGCCACTGCAGGTGTGTGGTCATCTAAAGTGAGTGTTTTTTTAAATCATAGTAGCTATGATGGCACAAAAAGAGCAGCTTTCACTGCTCTTTCTGTGCTACTTTGGATTTTTTTACTAACATGTCTTTTATTATTCTAGATCATGACCTGGTCCATGGTGACAATTTGCCAAGTGATGAGGCCCCAAATGGGAAAGCCCAACCAGGAATGCGACAGATGCCAATGTGCCAAATGACAATGCGCCAAACAATGACATGCCAAATGACAACACACCAAATGGCAACATGCTGTTGGAGGGATAAAATCCCATTACATACATACCTCATCTGGGCCCAACTACCTCCTCAAACAAATCCACATTTCTACATTTCTCTTGTATCCACACTTGTTATTCCTCTGGCCATCAAATAGCATGGATTCCACATCCCAGGAACTGTGGTCCTTTTTACTTTTCCTCCACCCTATATAAGAGACAATTACTTGTCCATCCTTGGCACTTCAACAGGCCATCCAAATTGTACTTATTCCAAGCCAGTTTAACAAGGCTCCAGCAATTCAACTTGCTAACTTTCATCCACCCATTGTATCACTATCAGTGTATCCAATTGCTTCAAGGGCAGTATTCAACCTTGGATTACATAACATGACTCCCACTTTGACAGGTTAAATAGGGGCTATTCCAATACTCTCAAGGAGTATTTCACGAATATCTCCACCAGTTTGGATCGGATCAACTCAAAAAAATAGCTCCCAGAAAGCTACGATCAATACCTATCTAACGATACCACACATGCGTTTATCAGATGTGAACTGCATCCTCCAGGTCGATTTGACCTCATGCTCCACACTACCCTGCAGTATTTTGTGAATATCTCCACCAGTTTTGATCCGATTCATTAGAAACAACCACCCCTGGAAAGACGCTAAAATTCTGCATCGAACGGTATCAAGGGAAAAATGAGTAGATTAGAACTAGGCTTCCTGTAATTTAGTCTCCCCATGTCTCATTTCACTTTTACCTCCGCTTTTCTGATTACTAAAGGCAATTATGGTTCCAAAACTCTATATTCGATGGAGGTACATTTAGAGTGACCAGTTCCACCTTTCCCCAAGGTATTTTGTTCAGTAGGAGAGGAGGAATACCTTGGTTAAGCCATGTTCTCTGATTCTGAGTTGATATTGGAATATCTCCTTCAGTTTTGAAGCTTTTGACTTGATTTCTTTTTCATCATTTTCGCCTTAATCCCACCCTTCCGCCGGTTACCATAGAATTTTTTTGTGATGTATATTAAGTCCAGGAGATGCGAATTTCTATTGTCTTTCCCCCCATCCCCAGTTGAAAAGCTAGTTGAACTGCTGCTGGTGTTAGGGTAAATTCCACAACTCAACCCCCACTAATAACACTTTTGATAGGCTCTCAATAGGAGGACCTAGAGTGTGATTCCCCAATTTAACAACTCCTTCATTTATTGTCTGGATAGGCTCAGTCTATACAGGACAGTTTCACCTGTCCAAAGACCTCCCTCCCCTTGGACCTGAACATTCAGATTGGCCCCATGATCCCCTCTCTTCATCCTTGTATCCATTTTGCGGACTGTGGCTGGCTTTGACTTCCGTTTCCTGCTTACAGTGCCAAACAACAACATGCTGAACAATAATGCAACAGATGCCAGTGTGACAGATGACAAGGGGCCCAAGGAACTACACACCTGCTGTGGCAGGTGTGCGGTAGTATTCCTAAGGTGAGTCCCCCCAGTAGATACAGCTGCACCAAAAGAACAGTGAAAGGTGCTCTTTTTGCACTGCCTTCACTTAACTAACTTGTTTTTCTATTTAGGTCTTTGCCTTTCACTAGAGTGAGTACCAACATGAAGACCCCTGTGACCCCAGGTATTGAAACCTGAGCAGTGGTATGAACAGGCACCCAAGAGCCTGTTTGCCCCCCCACAGTGCAAAATAAAGTACCACACCCATGGCAGTGGGTGTGGTACTACAAGATGAGTATTTTTTTTTGTGGCACAAGAAGAGCAGCATAAGCTGCTCTTCTTGTGATGCTTTAATATTTAACTAACATCTTTATTTTTCTAGATCTGGGACTTGAACCCACATGAACCACAACCCCAAACCCTGCAACCACAACCCCATGATCCCAAATGTGCCAAGCAAAGCCCTGCAATCCCAAAACCACTGAATGAAGGCCTGAAAGCCAAACCCCTTGAACAAAACTGCAGAACAGGGTTCCCCCAAGTGGAACCCTGGCCAACAATGGATGTATGAACCACACCTGCTGGGGCGGGTGTGTTCATTTAAGGTATGTTTTTTGAGTTTCTATACATTACAGTGGTGTAAAAAGAGCAGCCATGGCTGCTCTTTTTGCACTGCTTTGACTTGTAACTAATGTATTGTTTATCATAGCCCACAAGCTGAGCCCAGCCCCTGTCCCCAAACCTGGTGAATGACATCCTGGTAAATGAAACCCCAGCGAGTGATGACCCAACAAATGGCAGGTGAGTAACACAGGAATGACACCTGCTGCAGTGGGTGTGTTAGTGAAAGGTCTTTTTTATTGTATTAGATACAGTTGCACAGAAGGAGCAGCTCTGGCTGCTCTTTCTGTGGTACTGGTGAGCCATCAGCTCACCAGATGTATTGTAAAATAAATAAATAAATAATAATAATAATAATAATAATAGTATTTGATTATAATATTTTCAAGTTTCACTGAAATACACCCTCCAGTTGGGACACTTCCAAAGCTCCAATCACTCTGATTTTTTGTAGACCACACCTGCTCACCATTTGAGCCTCAGCCCCCAAATTTCAGCCCATTCTGAGGACTTTTGATATCTGTCACATGACCAAGATCTTCCCCTCCCCCTGCTTCACTCAGTCCTCTAGGTCATATGGACTTTGTTGCCATCTGGAGTAGTAGCATGTGACAGTGTATGATTCAAATTTCAAGATATTCCATGCAATATTCATGGAGTTATTCAAGAAACATTCTAGATCAATTCAATTTGGGGGTCAGAACAGCAGTATTTAGTGGAAATACTGCTGTTCTGACCCCCAAATTGAATTGATCTAGAATGTTTCTTGAATAACTCCATGAATATTGCATGGAATATCTTGAAATTTGAATCATACACTGTCACATGCTACTACTCCAGATGGCAACAAAGTCCATATGACCTAGAGGACTGAGTGAAGCAGGGGGAGGGGAAGATCTTGGTCATGTGACAGATATCAAAAGTCCTCAGAATGGGCTGAAATTTGGGGGCTGAGGCTCAAATGGTGAGCAGGTGTGGTCTACAAAAAATCAGAGTGATTGGAGCTTTGGAAGTGTCCCAACTGGAGGGTGTATTTCAGTGAAACTTGAAAATATTATGGAGACTCTGCCACTGGAGCCATGAATTTGAAAGTTTGAGGGATGCTATATATGTGTTTGGATGACCTAAGTGTGTATTTTCAAGGCAATTGCATGGATGGAAGGCTCTGGGGAGGAAATTGTTGTTTAGGGGGGAGGCCTGTGGAGCACTCCCTAAATGGAGTCCAGTTGGGCTGATATCTGTCATGTGCACTCCCCACATATATATTAACTCAGTGATGTAATATCAGAGCCACCCCTGCTCTACATCTTATGTAATGGACTTTTGATCTTTCTTCCCCTCCCCCTCAATTTCAGCCACTTCCACACATCCAATTGATTCCATTTTCAGATATAGTCAGGGTTATAATATTATAAGCCTATTCCACCCAGTTCAGGTCTATTTTAAACTGTTTAACATTCATGGTAGCTTTTGTTCTTTTTTTGCCTGAAAAGGGAGTTGAATACCTAGAAGCCAACAGAATAAGCTGATTCTTGGCACACGTTTAGTTAATTATGTGGTCATACCCCATGTCAAATTTCAAGTCCATACCTTGTCTGTGGGGAGAGTAAATTTATTTTCAATATTTAAACTTATTGTCCTTATAGCTCTGTAATTAATGAATGGATCTGGCTAAAATTTTAGTATGATTTGCATAGACGTAGTCTCCAATCATGCACCAAATTTCAGAATGATCTGCTTAGCACTTATTTGGATGTACTTCATCCAATTTCTGCATTTAGGCTTTTTTTAATGGGAATCACTGTATTATGTAATGGGATATTATCTAATGCAATGCACCCTTTTATATTGGTCTATCTGGTTACTGCATTTAGGCTTTTTCATAGCAGCAGGTGGCTTGCCTTTGAAACTGGGCAACTGCTGGTGTTGAGTCCCAGGTTCAATTTACTGGCAATTGCCAGCAAATTTTTTCTGTTGCATGACATGACACCACCTCCATCCACCAAGAGCCCAGGACAAGCCACCACACCCCAGTATAGACTGGGGTGTGGTGTTAAGGTATGTTATTGTAACTTTAGCTACTCTAGTACAAAAAGGGCAGCCTCTGGCTGCCCTTTTTGCACTACTATTGATTTTTTGAACTAACCCATCATCCCCCCATTATAGGATCCCCCTCTGGTGGCCCCTCTACCCCCTCCCCCACCCCTTGAGTTGGTCTGGGGCAGGGGTGCCTCCTCTTGTCAGCACTGGTGTAGTAATGCAACCTGGATTATGTAATCAATTAGGTAATATGTATATTAGGTAATAGGTATTATATAATATATTTAATTATATCATCAACTAATTATGTAATTTAATATTATGTAATATTATTGTTGTGCACAATTATGTCACTGCTTTTTTGGGTGGATTACATAATTTCCTATTTAGGATATCCCTGACTCTTACATAAGTAAGAGAGGGTTTGAGGGGGGATTTCAGACATCACAAGACCAGGACTTTCATTTCCAATGTCCAAGGCTGTGTGTCCAAGGCTGTGCATATTTTGCTTAATGAATGAGACATCTTGCTTGCTGTCCACCATGTTCAATGTACAGCATGCTTTCAGCCCTATGCAGTCTGCAGAATTCTCCACCTCATTTGTGTTCACCTGTTCCACAGAGAGCTTGACTTCAAGTGCACATGCCAGCATGTGACTCCATCCCATCCCCACTTATCTAACTGTGAGTGAAGGGAAAGGGGGGGCTAAAAACTAATGTATAACTAATGATTGAGACCGATAGAGGACATGAGAGGTTGAGTGGATGGAGCACAGTGGTGAACACATGACTCCACCCCTCCCCCACTTGTCTAATTGTGAGTCTGAGGGCAATATAGCCAACTGGACACAGGCATGCATGCTGAGAGGAATCATCAGCACCTCAATCCAGAAACAAAACCAAAAATTACTCACTACCACATACCCAATACATGTGACTCATCATTCTCCGCAGTCCACAGCCTCCTTACACTCCATCAAGCACTTGTTCAGCTTCTTCTCCACATCCTCCTGCTTGAAGATCACAATAGGTGGCGGAACAGCACTCTATGTGCACCTCAAACCCAGTCAACCTTGGCTCTTCACCCAAGCCCAGCCCTGCACCCTCCTTTTTGACTCCTAGCAAGTGCCACCATCTCTCCGATTCCAATGAGGATTGCAAAGCATGCAAGGAGGCACAGGCTGCTGCCCAAGCCCAGCACAACCATCTTGCAGCTCAAGAGAGCCAGGACTGGAGGAAAAGAGAGTTTGCAGAACTGCACTCTAGGGTTGCACAACTTGAAGCCGAAAACAGTGCATTGTGTGAGAGAGACAACTGAGTGCCTAGAGCACAAGAATGCAGAGCTACTACAGAGGTGCAGGATTCCTTCTTTATCGACCAAGAAACATTTTCTGTAACAGCACCCCAAACTCTTTGGTAGAGTGTTGAGACTGGAGTCAGTGTTGAGCAGTGTAATGTTCCTAATTCAGGGCTCTCACTTGTCTTCTGTAGTCACACCCAGTATGACCTCTGGGATATCTTCTCCCACTCCCTCATTCAACTGTAGCCTTCTCACACTGGTGACACTGGAGCCGTCTGTCAATTCCACTTGCCACCTAGCACAGGTGGTGACCATCCCTTCTCCTTCATTGGATGTCAAGGTGACACCCCAGCAGCAGGTGGTCTCTTCTCAGATGATCTCTTCTTCACCACCACCGTCCCTAACTCCTCATATGGCAACTTTGCCAATACATCCTCTTCCTCCCTCTCACCTTCCACAGATGATATTATGGGCATGGATGCTGATTTCTGCTTACATGCCTTTCACCAAACAGAGCCACCTAAAGGCACATCTTCAGAGGCTGAACTCAGTTCTAGTCTGATCTGAGCCAAAATGAGGGGAATGCATGTGCAAGCTATAGGATGTACTATGCTGGAATACTCCATACAAACTCAAATCTGTTTGAGTTAATACATCTCTATACACCATGGCAGCTCAACATTCTCATGCACACCACACCCCTCATGATAAGCAACACAAAACTGCCATGTGCAGTGCAAAATGTTTGTGTCCCTGTTGTATTACTGAATCAAACCCAACCATCCCATTGAGCACATGCCACAATACAGTGAGACACTCCATGGTCAGAACCCCTCTGTGTTCAAGATGAGGCTCAACTATGTGATAAACACCAAAAACATTGCAACTGTGAATTGAGCACAGGCAACAATACAGTGTCACACTCCATGGTCAGGTCCCCTGTCCATGTTCAAGATCAAGCTTGACTACATGATAAACTTTGAAAATGTCATGATCGTCAATCCATACCTGCTATGTGTACTGTACAAAGTTTGTCTCTGTCTTGTGTCTTTGAATATGTTCTCAATATTCATTAATCTCACACATGTACAATGTGGAAGAAGATGACAATGCCATTCCTGCTGGCCCACCTTTCTTCAATAACCCCTTGCTGCACTCATGTATTCAATATTGCTTATGGTACACTTCACTACAACAAGTCAAAGAACATCATGCATGGCCACAAAAAATACCTGATGAGATAAAAATGAAGTGTTGCAAAGATTTTCAAGATGGAACTATTTGGCTAAAACCCCCATGCTGTGCAGTATGTGGTTGTAAATGCATGAAAGCAACCATGTGGGAATATAATGTGAATGGAGGTGCTATTGAACCTGGTTATGGCTTAGAACTGTTACAAATGTCAAGCCAATATACATCTCAGGGGTCACATGAATTTGTATTCAGTAATCAAGCTATACATTCACTTATGCTTGTTGCATCTGGTGTACATGTTGATGAAAAATCTCATGATGCTACCATTCAACTTTGTGACCAATGCCATGTATGTCTATCAGCAAAGCCACATCCTAAACTTCCAAAGTTTTCTCTCAAGAACAAACTTTACTGTGGGCATTGTCTAGAACAATTTAAAGATATCACATGGATTGAAGAGAAAGTTTGTGCTATATACCATGCTTCAGCCTATGTGACAAAACTATATCATTCTGATGACCCCTGAAATCCTTACATCTTTCATGGAAACACATGTGCCCACTCCCAGAATGTTATATCTACTGCTACTGTGCTCCCACATACACCAGCTGATGTCAATGACATGTTATCTGTTGTTTTTGTTGGTCCTGGGTCTGCTGTGCCTAAATCATGTTTGAAGAACATTTTTCATATTCGTAAGAAAAAAGTTCAACATTTCCTGCAATGGTTGATTGTTAACAATCAACTTTACCAAGGGTTTACCATTGATGAGTCTATTCTAGATCAATATGGTGATGATGATGCTCTCCCAGGCATTGAAGATCATGTTATATTTAATCACACAGATCATGCACAAGACATCTTTGAACAAGACACTGCTGGTCTATCTGCACATCTTGCATCTCAGCTGTGTAGTTCTGAGGATACAGAAAATCCTAATACATTATTGCAAGTAATGCTGGAATCAACAGGGGTCTGTGACCCTGATGGAGCCTCCATACCTGCCCACACCATTCTTGGATCAGCACTTTGTAATGTTGCACAAGACACTCCTGATATATACTTATATCAAAGTGTGGATCCCATTCCGGAATACAAGAACCCTAACTTGTTCCCAGGAATGTTCCCTACACTATACCCCTTTGGAATAGGTGGCTTTGAAGATGATACCCAAGAAATACCAATCTCTTTACAGGCTCAGGTTAATTACTACTTTGATTTAGAAGATTGAGCATTCCACTATCACCAATCATTCATGTTCATTGCCTTGAATATCTATCAGTGTCATGCTTCTCATCTACACAGTGCCATAACAATGAACAAATCAAACTATGATTACATAGCTCAGAAATTAGTGTCTCTTAGTCCTGAGTCAATTGAAAAGGTGGCCAAACACATTGAGAATGAGGGGAAGATCTGTGATCTCTCATCTCAAGAAAAGAATGTAATGACACTTCTGAAACAGGTCAATGCTGTCTCAGCCAAAATTCCTGGATCTTCAGCTTCAAAAATTCAGGTCCGCAATGAAATTCGAGCCTATATGGGTTGCTTTGGTTTACCTCATCTCTACATGACTTTGAACCCTAATGCTAGTCATAGCCCCATTTTCCAAGCTATGTATGGAGATGAAATGGTAGATTTATCTTTACAACATCCACAACTGGTTGATCCTGCCCAGTGTGCAATTTGACTTGCCCAAGATCCTGTCACTGGTGCTGATTTCTTTGACTTCTCAATTGAAAACACTTTCAAGCATCTCCTGGGATGGGATCATCAGAAGCAGAAGAGTACAGAAGCAGGTGGCATCTTTGGAAAACTTCAAGCTTACTATGGAACAGCAGAATTCACAGAGTGTGGTGAATTGCATGGACACTTCTTAATCTGGTTGCAAGGAGGTCTAAACCCATCAGATGTTCATGCTAAAATGAAAACAGATACACAATGGAAAGCACAATTTTTTGATTTCTTTGATGACATCATCCATCATCACTTGCCAGAAACAGATGATGAAATTTGGCCAGATTATGAACCCCATGTTGAACGACCACCAGATCCAGATGATCCTACTTTTCAAGCTGATTTCATTGCACAAGTGAAATTGTGTGGAGAGGCATTGCAATGTCACACATGTAGGGATGTGTGTCATAAGTATGGTCATCCAAATGACTGTCGATTCCTTTTTCCACATGACATTGTACAGCAGTCTCATTTTGATGAAGCCACAAATTCAATTGTACTCAAGTGTCAAGATGGTACAGTAAATTATTTCAATCCCCATCTTCTTGTATTTTGCCATCATAACCATGATCTGAAATGTATATTATCAGGAAGGAGTGCCAAAGCTGCTATGTTTTATATCTCTGACTATATTACCAAAAATGATGAGAAGATGCACCAGGTTCTCACTATGCTTTCAAAAGCAGTAGCAGCATGTCCACCTCCTGATTCTGAAGCTCCTGCTACCCTGAAAGCTTGTACACTTTTACACAAATGCTTGGCTGCTATGATTTGAATGTAAAATGTACATGCACAGCAAGCTGTCTGCTATCTCCATGGTATTGGTGATGGTATCAAGTCACACTCCTCAGTCCCAATGCTTTCAAATAGAATAACAGCTTATCTTACACAGAAACTTACAGTCATTGACAATGTTGACATTTCATGGGCCCACAATGGAGGCCAATCTCCTAACAATACAAATGAAAGTGAAGACACCAATCAAGAAGAGCTAGATAATGACACATCTGATTGTGAGCCAATACAAGTTCATATTACAAAGGACAAAGACGGAAATCTCTATCATTGTGACCAAGTTGATGATTACATTTATCGTGATGACCAATTAACTGATGTAAACTTCTATGATTTTGTCTGCTGCTATCAAAAAGAGAAGCATCATGGCAGGTTCAAAGAAGAAGGAGGTTATTACACATGCTACAAACTAGTGGAACCACACTGTCAGCATATGTCACATATGCTCCTTCAATTAACAGATCCAAAGAAAAAGGAGCCCACTAAACAGAAAATCCCTTGTGTTATTGGAAATTCAATTCCTCAGAGATCAAATAATGAAGACTACTACTTTATCTTCATGCTTGCACATTTCCTCCCATTTTCATCTAAAAATCCTATCTCTCTCATAAATGGGAGCCTACAAGCAACATTTGATTCATCAGCTTTCACACCCTGGAGCATGGAAGTCATAAAAAATTGAGATGCAATTCATGAATGTGAGGATGAAAGAGATGCAGAATGTCTCTGAAAAAAAGACTCAGTGATTAAAAGGACAAAGGAGTCAATGAAGTCATATGAAGATAAACTTCCTCCTGAATATCTGAATGATCCATCTGCCTTCCAGGTGGCATCATTGAATTCTTCCCACAGTCTCTTAGATAATGCTTCATTACACACAAAAATAACTTTAATGGAAGGAAATTGGATGCAAGCCTCAAACTGTGACACAGTGAAAAAATCTGCTACACAGTGTTTACCATTTCCATCAGTAGGAAGAATCACTCCCTTCATGCATGCATGGAAAAAACAAATCAAAGATCAGGAGAAACTTGTTGTAAACAAATGTTGATCAACTCTAGACCCAACAAGACAGGCATCAGATTATACAGATGCCCAGGAAACCTCAACTTTATTCAAACAATGAATCAACATCATTATCTGGATGATCACCAAGTACATGAAACAGAAAGTACCCCCATGAAAACAGAAATTCCTCATACATGGAATGAAACATTATGTGATATTCAACATCAATGGAAGCTGAATAAAAAACAGCAAGTTGTTTTTCAAATAGCTGCCAGGTGGTTTCAAACAGTCTTAGAGGAGTCTAAAACAGGAATGGTAAAATCAAAGCCACTTCAGATGTTTATGACAGGCCCAGGAGGTACTGGAAAAACTCATGTTGTGAATGCTTTTAAAGGGCTCATGACTGTATATAGTTGTGGACACAAGATTTGTTTCTTAGCTCCAACTGGTGGTGCTGCTGGATTAATTGGTGGTCAGACAATTCACACAGGGCTAGGAATCAAAATTCACTCCAAGCATGATGACAAAAAAGACAAATACAGCAAAGATCTTAATATTGAAATACCTGTTTGGAAGAGAGATGAATTGTGAGCTGAATGGAAAAATGTGGACTTTCTTCTAATAGATGAAGTCTCTATGCTCAGTGCTCAACTCCTTTGTGAATTAGATGCAGTTCTCCATTATGCTAGAGAATGTGATGACTGGTTTGGTGGTATTAATATTATATTCAGTGGTGACTTCTACCAGCATATCCCAGTACAAGCTCAAGGTTTATATGTTCCAATTCCATCCAGGAAAACCAGACAGTCTCAAACTGATCAAAAGGCTCAATATGGCCATATGGCTTGGAAACAAGTAGACACCATTGTAGAACTGTCTGAGCAGAAGCATATGGAAGATGATCCTCAATATGGTCAAGCTGTGCTGCATTTGAGACAAAGATGCTGTGATTTTGATGATGTTTTACTCTTCAACTCAAGGTTAATCAAATCATCTCTTAACCCAGATGGTGTTGACTTGGGCACTCCTGAACATGCTGACACCACTGCAATTGTTGAACACAACAAAACATGATACTTGTTGAACTCTGAAAAGGCCAAAGCAAACACAACACATGATCCTACATCCCTAATCACTTCTGTTGCAAAACATGTGTACAAAGGTAATGCTAACAAGAAGGAGCATAAGATTGTCCACAAATCTGAACATATGCACCTTAAGTACAATGATGTTGATACTGAACTTCCACCTCAACTTGAATTATACATAGGTGCTCCTGTTATCTTACACAATAAAAATATATGTCAAGAACTACGAATTTCAAATGGAAGCCAAGGCTTTCTTAGGGCTGTTGAACTTGAGGAACTATACCCTGGTGAACATTTTGCATCTCTGGTCCTGGTTGACTTCCCTGATAGTCCAGTTGAACTTAATGGTCTCCCTAAAGGATATTTTCCATTAGAGCCTATATCCTGCCCTGTGTCACAGCTGATGCTCAACCCTGTTACTGGTCAAAAATTCAAGTTGGAAGTTGTATGCTACCAAGTGCCAATCCAACCAGGTTTTGCTGTAACTGGTCATTCTGCACAAGGAAAGACTTTACCAAGCATTGTAACAGACATAACTGCAGGAGGAGCAGGTGCATATGTTGCTGTGTCCAGAGCTAGAACATGTAATGGTTTGGCAATAACCAAGGAGATACAATCCCCAAGTCAGTTGAATAAGCCACTTGATCGGCATCTTGTACAAGAGATGGAATGCCTCAAGATACTTGAACATAATACCTTAATTCACCATGGGTTTTCATCACAACCAATGTTACCTGTGATGCATCCTGAAGGAGAGTCAAAAGCACATGAAGGACATATAAACTTTATTGAACACCATCAAACCATAAAAAAGAGAAAGTCACCAGAAAACTCTTTTACTGAACAAAAACACAGAAAGCTGGATGTGTCACAGCCCATCAGACAACCACCTGAACAAATGCTTGGATGTTGCTGGGATCAGAACAACTGGTCATGTGCATATGACTCTGTCATTGTCCCTCTATTCCATTTAATATGTGAACAATCTTCTCACTGGCAAATAAACTTCAGTGCATTAGGAATTCTGCCAGATCAAATCTTAACTTGGATAAAAGCTTGGGAATCAAGTCCTTCCAATCCTGATCAACATGCTCTTCATGCCTTCTGTGACTACTTGCATGACCAACTCTTCCTGCTAGATCCTCATACATTTGTTAGGACTGGAAAAGCATTAGCCTCATTACTTTCAGTATGGATGGCTTTAACTCAGAATTCACAGCCAAAACTGTTCACTGTCATGCAATGTACAAACTGTGAAGGAGAAATTATTTCAACTAGGCAACAACAATTGTCAGACTTTGCTGTATATGATGCTGTAAAAAAGGCACATGAACTTCAAATTGGGTGCACTCATCTTGAGCCTCTTGACATATCTCAAGTTGAATGGACTGCTTGGTATCATGGACTGTTGCTGTCTTCATTACCATTGAATTCCTTGAACACCTTACCATTGGGGTGTACATCATGCAAAACTCTTCAAGCATGGAAAATGAACATCATTTTTATGCATCCTACTCCATTCCTATATGTTGCCATTGACAACTTTGACTCCCTATGTCCAGCACTATCTATCTCTGGAATGCTTCTTGAAACAAATGCACTTATAAAATACAATCTAGCTGCCATTATGTACTTTGGTCATGCACATTTTACTGCTAGAATTATCACCCAAAACAACAATGTTTGGGCATATGATGGACAAAAGAATGGTGGGATGGCAATATATGATGGACAACTGGATATTGACACAAGTAGGCTTCAAACATTATATGGAAATAAGGCATATATATTAGTGTATGCACTTCATGACATGCATATGTGACACATTAATGCTATTATTCTCTCATCACTCTTTTACACATATCCATGTCACAGTGCATATGGGACACTACAACTTCTCAAATCATTGCATGGGCTGCAGCATTCCCTGCTACAGTCACCTAATTTTCATACTCTCCCACATCCATACAAGCTCAAGCCAACCATTGTTTGGATGGCAAAACACCCATGATACCTCTGCATTCAGTCCCACATTACTTTCTCCTCATCACCACCAATCTCCATGGCAATTCTGAATGGCAATTCATCATTATCTTCAGAATCCCTGAAGCCATGGTGTGCCCAACACATCCTGTCCCAATGTAAGACAATAGACTCAAGGTATCCAAGGCAGATATTCTGAATCCCAATTTGGATGATGTGGCTGTCAAGCTTGCATTGGCCAAGACTCATGTCATTCAAGAGACAAAGAAATATCTCAAAGATGTAGGTGTAATACATCTACCCAGATAGTACCCCTGCTCACATATAGCTTGAATTCAGGAAGGTGTCATATTAGATTCCTTCAGGACCTGGCAAAGGAGCGGAACGATCATACTTGTTAAGAACATTCCATATGGGACATCTATACATGAGCTCAATGGGATGTTCTCGCTGCATGGGGATGGACCATGGGCATTGTTGAATTTTCTCATTCATCAGAGCTGTCCAAGGCCTTATGTGCCATTGCGTACCGGCGTCTCAAGAATTCCATCATATACCTCAAAAATGCACATCTTGCTATGTTCAAAGAGGATGATCCTGGTCATGTGAACAAGAAATTCTCCTCCGGCATTAAACCAGTCATCACACCCTCTCATGATGGTGCAGATGATTAATGTCCAGTCTCTGAGTATGAGTTCTGAAGTCTGAATGTCACTGATAATTCGCTGTGCCTCACACTTGCTCCCCTATAAAATGCCTTACCTCCCCATGAATTTCCCTTCCCCCCAATTCCACCATGGCTGGGCTGCTTCGAGGGCTTGTCAACTACTGCATTCCCCATCCCAAGGACAAGGTGTGCATGACCCTGGGGAGGTCCCCACACATCATTGCCACCTTCCTCACCCTCATAATGCTTGCTGCTCTCACGTGCCAACCTGGGATGTGCTTCTTGCATCTGGCAATATTACCCTTCACTGTCATACTCACCTCACAGCTCACGTATGGCTTCATCTGGTGGGATATCCCACTGAATGGTATAAGCTTCATCGCTGGTACATGCTAAGGCTCCTCTCCTCACACAACTTACTCATTCTATGATTCCCTTCCATTCTAGGAACTTACTCAATTTTTATGATAATGAAAGTCCTCCAATTGGGCCTCTCGCCCAATGGTATCCTCAAACTGGGTGAGAAAGTCCCTGGAGAGATTACAGTGCCAGCATCAGATCTCATCATGTGCGATCCTCCAAAGAGGGCCATCTGCACACCACAGAGCTTGGCATTGGTAGAACACTTCCTGTTGGGTTTGGAGGTGCTGGCCTCTGTGCGAGGCATTGGCTGGGAGTTCAGATTGGGCACAAAGGTACAGATCCCACTGGACACTTGCGACATCTTGGACACCTCCAAATTCCTGCATCAAACATACCAATCTGCTGTCATTCACTTTCTTTATGTGGACCTCATTGCTGTCTTTATTTTACTTGTCCCCAGGACTGGCACCAGCTCTTCTGACAGACATTCCCGATCCTTGGGGGCTATCCCTTCCAGGCCATCTTCGGGCTGAGTGGCCTCATCTGGGGTGCCTTCCTCGCCTCGGGGGTCCTGCATATCTGGGCTCTTTACGTGATTGGGCATGTATTCAGAGGCCAAACTCACCATGCCTACAGCGATGGTGGACCTCAATGCTCTCCTGGGTGCTGATCATCCCACCCATCCCACCACACTGCCATCTGCCACAGTCAAGGCATCGACTGCCACTATCTTCAAAGCTCATCTCATGGTGGATTATGCAGAGATGCCCTTCCCCAAGGCTTTCAACTGGGACGAGCTCATGCTGCCAGAGGATGAAGCATGCGAATGGTATTGTGTAGTATTTGGAAGCTGAAGGAAGCTTGCCTCAGATAGCAGACATCAGTATGTATCTATGTATCTATCTATTCCTATCTCATCTCAGCTATGATTCCCTTTCCAGTCTGCACAACACAATGGAAGCCTGTTCTTCTGGAAATTATACAACTCTATGCAATGTGGACCACATAGCACCCCACAAACCTATCCAGAATGGTGGCCTCATCATATACTGGTATGGCAAGCTGAACCCTTGCACATGGAATAATCTTGCAACATGCATTTGGCAATCCCCTGCACATGCCATACCTGTGAATGCTCAGCTGTATCATCGCTGGCCCACGAAGTTCACCAAGGTTAGGTACAAAACATATGAGCTTCAGAGGTGGGTCTTGACCAAGGAGAAGGGAAGCAGGGTGTGAATATTTGTGAACAACATTGCTATCTGCACAAAAAGAATACATCTTCCCATGCACCAACCAGATGAAGCCATTGCTTCCAGTCATTCAGCATCGAAAACTGCCAAAGACCTACATTACACTGATCCTGCTTGATTGCTGGATGAATTTTCTCTGTCCACATCTGCCACTGGCCCCAGTGCGGGCTCCCTGCTACACATTCTCACATCATCCAACTTTGATTGTCCTAATGTTATGCTTGATATATGTTGTTGGCCATTAATTGACTGCACCATGTGCCAACCATTCTTCAAGACCAGACTCATGGATGTGAATGGTGTGCATTCACCACTAAATCTTTTCATCTGCTGTACAAATATGTGAACTTATAGTGTCATTCAGAACATCATACACATGAACATGTTCGATAACCAATATTTTCTCGTGCTCTGTCAAAAGTTCGAAAGGTGTTTCTCCTCACTCTTCTGGCTGGCTATGATTTTTGACTGTGTGCCAACTATCCTCAACAGCTAAAAGTCCATTGTGGAAATCAACTGTGGAGAGTTCACCAATTTCGATAGCAGCTTTCAAGTCAAATACAGGTGATACATTCCCCACAAACTGCATGTGCTGTACCCAATTGGGGATAGTTGCAAGGCACTCATCACTCATGCTTGATTGTACATAATGTTTGATGTATGCATGCATTTCATCTGAATCTTGTGAGTCCAGGCATGACTTTAAGTTGATGTCTTGGCTTTCAGTATGCATATCAACCATTCAATGACAAGATGAAGTACAATGAATCAAGTCCATTGAATGCAGAGCATATGGTCTCAGAGGTCAACCATCTGCAAATGTCTCAACCTTCTTAGCCACCCAAAAATGACTGAGGAGAAAGTCTGCATCAATCTGAAGTCTAGGCCATATGGCCATATGCTCCATGAACTCCATACTCTGCCAATGGCTCAGGCTTCTTCTGAACCTAGACCAATGAAGCACAACAGCCACATTAATCTGTACTCTAGGCCACAAGCCCCTAATGAAACTGAATGCTCTCCTAAAACTTCAGTCATATCCTAGGTTCACATGCCACATCCAATATCCTCCTGTTCTTCTCTCACATGCAATATTCCATACACAATCTAAAAACCTTAGCATCATCAGGAGCTATATATATTATTCTATACCGATGTGTTCTAATCAAACCCAGAATGCTATCCACTCAGATATTAGCAGCTGATTCTCTCAACAAATTAATGGAAGATGAGAACAAGCTCTCAGTCAATGGTTCAATCCCACTTCACATACTCGTGGATTCTCTCAAGTCATCCAACCCAATCGCAATTTGGCATCCCATCAATATGACACTCTCACCAAGCAAATATCTTAATGCCAAGGTACATTATGCTGTAGTACCCCAGCAATACAACAATTGATTTGTTCCAGATTCTCTTGGTAAACAATGGTGAAAACAGTGATCCTGGTGATCCCATTACAATATTGTATTGTACAAGAGTCGTTGGCAGTGCCTTGAGTCCCCTTGGTAATTACTGCCACCGAGGTGATGGTGCACTTCCTCCTCATGTTTCTAGTTCAATCAATGTGTATGTATGATTGAACCTCATTCCGAATTATTGATTTTAATGGCTTGTGTCATGTAGCATGCATGAAGTGAACTTCAAAGTGTGCATGGTCCTTATCCACACAGTAAACCCAACATTTATTCATCAAATGCATGTGGGTATTGACAATTAAGACTCTCTATGTGTGTAAATCAATTCTAAATGGGCCCCTAAGTAAAGATGATTGAGGGTGCATTTGTTGATATGACTGAGTTCAAGAATGTCTCCTCGACAAACCCTCACAAACAGTGGAATCACCCCACTCCCAGTCTTGTGTCTTATTCAATTAGCCACAATCTATTTGCCAATTGTCATGAAATGGCAAAAATTGGTGCTGATGTTGAAGCAGATGGGAATGTTCATCTGGTGCTTGAACAAGCCATAAAGTTGTGTGACTCCACTGCTGATCGCATGTTTGTTCATCCCAGTGCTCCCAATATTGTCAAGTGCGACAATGGTCATTACAGTGGGATACATTTCACTTCTGACACTGGAGATCAGATCCAACGAGGTGATGTTGTTGTAGTCACCGCAACTATAACTGGTTGGAAGGGACCAACCGGCTGGCAAGTTGATCTCAAGCCACAGGAAATAATTTGAGTGGCTTCATCTTTTATGGCAAGTGTAGCACATTGTAACTTTGGAATTCTCTATTATTAAACATTGTCTATTGAAGCCTGAAAACTCCCCAACTTTGAAGAGAAAGTGACTCAGAGAATCAGGTGAAAAGTATGGCAATGTCTCATACTTTTCATGACTGATAAAATTGGGATTCAATGCTGCAAATACATAGTCTCGTCCTAAACAGAGCACAAGATAACATGCCTTCCAACACTACAGCTGGATTGACTACATCTGACACCGAGCTTCATGATGAAGACAGTATGGACATGGAGGATGTTCTACCAATGAACAAGGGTAAAACATCAGTCAAAAAGTCAAAAGTGTCCAGTTGAAAATGATCCTCCAGGTCAATGTACACTAAAATATGCTCTCATGTACTACTAGTCATGAAATACAAATCTCCACTCCATGCCTGTTATTAGAGTTGGGGACTGGCACTTGCTGCCGCTACCAATTAGGTAATTGACAGGTTGGCCAGTGGTATTGCAGAGTTCTACAAGTAAAAGTTCCAAGTCCCTACTTTGATCTCAAATTGATGTCAAAACTATGTCAAACTGCACTTGTTCAATATAAAGGCCCATTTTGATCAATATTTGATATCAAAGAGAACACAGGCCTATTAGTGTCGGTAATCAAAACTCGCGGACATCTTCCGTATATAGTAATTACCCCTATTTCCTTTTCTGTCCTCACTGCGACTATAGTATAGTTTCTCGGTAACATCCGACTCTCCTCAGTTCTCCATAACGAGACTGAGGTGAGCCGTGCTTCTCCATACATTCCCTTACATATTCTCATTCTACTTCCCCTAGTCATATACCTAGGACTTTCCTTAATAGAATATCAGTTCTCCATAACGAGACTGAGTCATATACCTATTCTGCGACAGGTTATGGGCCATCGACCCCATCTTCTAGTACTGCCGTGCCACTGCTGTCCCTCATCTGCCCTTCCTACTCCATCTACTACTATGGCAACTTCTGCGGATCCAACCGGACGCTTATTTGCATCAATCCCGAAGCTTGCTAATGACGGTGGAAATTTTATGCTGTGGAAGTATCGCGTGAGAGAGATTCTCGAAGCGCGTCGCCTACTTGATTACGTCACTGCGGACAATATACAAACTGAACCCAGCACTGGCGATGTGTACCGGTGACTGGATTACCAGGAACCGTGAAGCGCGACAGCAAATTACGCTTACACTGGAGGATGACCCGCTTCTCGGTGTCATGCACCTAGACAATGCTGCGGCTATCTGGGAAGCCCTCTGTACGCGCTATGAAGGGACCGGTGTACAAGCCATCTCATATCTAATGAGTAAAATTTGGCGAGAGCAATTTAACGATACCTCGGACTTGCAAACGCAGATAAATGAACTGCGTGCAAGTGCCCTCAAGCTCAAAAACCTCGGATTTGACCTCCCTGACAACATTCTCGCCATCGCTATTCTCCTTTCACTACCACCCTCATACGCCAATCTCCAAACATCAATCGGAGTAGCCGGTGATGACAAGCTCAGCTCACATAAGGTCACAACCTTAATTCTTGCCGAACAACAACGTAGGCGAGAAACCGGTGAGGCGGCTTTCCGGGCACGTGCTGTGAAATCTAATGGTGGAAAGGACGCGAAGGACGGTAAAAAGTACAAGAAGTGTACCAACTGCAAACGGCTTGGACATACTGTTGAGAGATGTTACTCCAAAGGTGGTGGAATGGAGGGCCAGGGTCCTCCGAAACGAGACGATAAACGCGACGATAAAGCCAAAGTAGCCGAGACGTCCAACCAATCAAATACGACTGACTCGAAACCGATTGCACTCTTTATGGCGAGTGTGGACGACGATGACAATGGAAGTGAAAGCGACGATGAACATGTCGAATTACATGTTGCTAATCGACTCGTAAAGCCCAAGTATCGTCAAGGGTGGATCGTGGATTCCGGTGCATCAATGCACATGTCTTCTCACCGTGACTGGTTTACAACCTACCGGGAAATCCATCCACCACGCCGTGTCTGGCTAGGTGACCACCGCTATATAGAAGCAGTGGGTGAAGGTCGTATTATGGTGGAAATGGCTGTCGGTAATGGGAGAACCATTTCTGGAGTGTTCCAATCCGTCTTACACGTCCCCGACCTAAACGGGAATTTACTCTCTGTGCGGCAACTTGGCCGCTCTGGGTGCTCAACCCAATTCACGGCAAACGAGTGCATCATCCGAAACTCAGAGAATGAGGTTGTAGGGCTTGCCCCTATTGACGGAAACCTATATACGCTGCAAGTCTCGGTCTATGCTGAGGAAAGAGTGTGTATCAGTACTGTCAACACCTCGAGTCAGTACGGACTTGCTATAGGATCTCTATCTTCACGCGCATCCATTGAAATCTGGCATCGTCGACTTGGACACATCCATTACGACTCTATCCGCCACATGGTTAATAAGGACTTAGTCAGAGGAATGGAGATTCCCCCTGATTCAAAGGAACCTTCCGCCATCTGTAGCCCTTGTGTCGAGGGTAAACACGTTCGGACTCCTATTCCAAAGGAAACATCAATGCGTGCTGACACAGTACTCGGTCGTATATTTTCGGACATCTGGGGACCAGCCCCGATACTTACACCGTCGAATGAACGATATTATGCACTATTCATCGACGACAAGTCTCGCCGAATTAGTGTTTCGCTCATTAAGCACAAGAGCGATACATTTGCGGAATATAAATCGTTTGTCGCACGTGCCGAAAATGAAACCGGACGACATGTTGTAGCCCTACGCACCGACGGTGGAGGGGAGTATAGTTCAAAAGAGTTTCAAACTTATCTCAAAGAGAAGGGACAAAAGCACGAACTCACGAATCCTGATACCCCACCCGAGAATGGTGTTGCCGAACGCGCGAATGGATATATCATGGGACATGCTCGGTCCCTACTCCAAGATGCCGGACTCCCGAAGGCCTTCTGGGGCCATGCAGTTCAACATGCAGTACACATTCATAATATAACACCATCACGAGCTTTGCCCGGTAGTATCACCCCTCATGAGGCCTATTTTGGCCAGAAACCGACTCTATCACTACTGCGTGTATTTGGGTGCAAAGCCCATGTCCAAATTCCTGCGAAACTTCGAGACAAATTGGGCGCGCGCAGCATGGAATGCATCTATTTGGGGTACTCGGAATCTAAGAAAGCTTACCGAGTTTACAACCGCCAATCCAAACGCTTCTTTGAATCTCGCGATGTGATATTTGATGAGGGAACGGGAGTAACAGAACACGTTGAAATTGAAGTTGGATCTTTGGTCGAAGGGGGGGAGAATAACGTGCACACGGATAATGATCAGAAGATGAATCCTGGTAATAAAGTCATGGACTCACCAGCACTCAAATCCTCGACCACCACTCCACCATCCCAACTGTCCACACACTCGTTACCTAACAAAGAACCAGTACTCCGTCGATCAGGACGCACGGTAATCAAACCTTTGCGTGATGATGAAAACCCGAAACTCACCCTTACCTCGTACAACCGTCCCAATTCAATGCCGAAGAGCTCAAGTCCTACAGACACTGTTTCAGTGGGCGATGAACATGCTAAATTGGCCATGCCACATGAACCTTCGAGTTACAAGCAAGCCATGGCGTTGCCTGAAGCGGACCATTGGATGGAGGCGTGCATCTATGAAATGGATGCCCTGGCGAAGAATAAAACCTTCAAGTGGGTAGAGAAACCCGCAGATCGACAGACTGTCGGCAGTCGGTGGGTATTCAAAATTAAACGAGACTCTAGTGGCGACATCACTGGTTATCGAGCCCGTGTAGTAGCAAAAGGCTATACCGAAGTTCCTGGTGTGGACTTCTTCGAGACATATGCCCCGACGATCCGGAAACAATCTTTCCTAGTAATCCTCGCTCTTGCTGCCAAACACGACCTCGAACTCGTTCACTTCGATGTAAAGTCAGCCTTTCTCAACCCCGTACTCAAGGAACTTATCTATATGGACGCTCCAAATGGTTTCACTCCACCAAAGCCTGGTATGGTTTGGCAGTTACTGCGCAGCCTCTACGGACTTAAACAAGCCGCGCGCGAATGGTACCTGGAGATGAGAAATGAATTTGGTAAAGTCGGGTGGAAGAGAACAGAATCTGATTATGCTGTCTTTACTCAGCGTGATAAGAACGGACTCGCAATACTTGGAGCTCACGTTGATGATATCATGCTCGCCGTCCCCAAACCCTCGCTTCCTACACGCAAAGATGACCTCCTCGGAACCTTTGACATGCGGTATATGGGAGACCTGCATTGGTATACCGGTATCAAGATCATACGTGATCGGAATCGACACACCATTACAATTTCACAGGACTCGTACACCCGAGACATACTCGAGCGTTTCAGTATGGCCGATGCGCGACCCGCGACTACTCCAATGGCTACTAAATTGAAACTCGATAAATTGGACGTACCTGCGACTGATGTCCAATTTTACCAGTCGATGCTTGGCTCGGTTATGTACGCAATGATCGGTACTCGACCCGACCTTGCCTTTGCTGTTGGCTATCTTAGTCGACATGCATCCACCCCCGGACCCGAGCATTTGACTGCTCTGAAACGGATCTACCGTTACCTTGTGAAGACTGCCGCAGCGAGCCTAACTTTTGACGGCTCAAAGTCAGACATACTGCACGGATTCACTGACTCAGATTGGGCAGGAGACCCCGCAGATCGCCGTTCAATCACAGGAACACTGTGGCTGCTCTGTGGTGCTCCCGTTGGCTGGACTTCCCGCAAACAGTCAAGTGTCGTTATTTCAAGCACCGAAGCAGAGTACATAGCGGCAACGCAGGGTGCACGTGACGCAATCTGGTTCCGGAACCTCCTCAGCGACTTGGGCCACCCAATGATAAGTCCGACTACCATTCACATCGATAATCAGTCGGCAATTGCCATTGCGCAGAACGAAAGGTTCTCGGAGCGGACGAAGCATTTCGAAGTCGGCCATCACTTTGTTCGCGAAAAGCTTGAGGATGGAATTATTTCTCTCGAGTACATCCCTACCGATAAACAGCCGGCAGACATTCTCACCAAACCTCTTGCTGCCGACAAATTCCGCACATTCACGGACATGATGGGTTTCAATGGAATCCGCTAGCCTTGAGTGGGCGTGTCGGTAATCAAAACTCGCGGACATCTTCCGTATATAGTAATTACCCCTATTTCCTTTTCTGTCCTCACTGCGACTATAGTATAGTTTCTCGGTAACATCCGACTCTCCTCAGTTCTCCATAACGAGACTGAGGTGAGCCGTGCTTCTCCATACATTCCCTTACATATTCTCATTCTACTTCCCCTAGTCATATACCTAGGTAAACTTTCCTTAATAGAATATAAGTTCTCCATAACGAGACTGAGTCATATACCTAGTCTCGCGACATTGTTTTCAATTTTCAAGGAGATTGTCACAGAAAGGGTGGAGGTGTGGGATTGTCGAGCCTTCGCGGGTTTCGCGGGCCACCGGAAGCAAAATCAGAGGGGGCGGCTGTGTAGTCCTCGTAATTCAGATTCACTTCCATGCTCGCTTGGGTAGAAACACCAAACGAAGGCCAAGGCACTGAATGCCTTAAATTACCCCAAAAAACCATTAACCCCCCGTCAGACTATCGCAATACGAAAGAGACTGATAGCCAAACCAGAGTAGTCTTGGAAAACGTCAGGTAGTCGCTAAGACACCTTGCCCAGCTGGGTCCATATGCCTTCAGATCTTAGGGCAAATCAAATCCCTTGGAGTATATGTTCTCGTGAGAGCTAGCGACCATAATAGTAAGAGCCCTTATGATTACACTCCCGCGAGGAACAAGAGAAAACAAAGAGAAGAAGAAATGCTATGCCTTGCATAGGTACCCTGGATTAGGTGGGCCTGTCCCTCACTAGCCCAAACGTGGTCGCCCAGGTGGATCAGTCCTGACCACTCCATCGTTTTCGACCTTACTGCCCCTCATGCATGTCCTGAAGCCGCCTAACGAGCGTGAATAGAGCAATCTACGCTTTCTCTAATGTCAGTTACATGAAGAGCAATTCGAAAGGAGGTGAGCGCACGGGACCCCTAATCTCTGTGCATATGTCTTGAATTTGGCGCGAAAAACGAGTCACTGATAGCGTATCTTCTGCAATACGGGCAGCGAAATCGCTGTTGCTTGGGAGACCCTCATGGAGAGTTTCCTTTGTGGTCCCGAAAGTCACGGTTCCTTGCGCTTTCCGACACCAACGTCCGAAAATCAGCAACGCACCACGGAAATGCACCGGAAAATATGAGCACTGAACTGTCCGGACCACTCAACTCTATTTTGATCCAGTTCTCGATTTGACGGCCATTCTCCAGGCAAACGAGCATAAATCTCCAATCCCACCGGTCGCTCCGGTCGCCCGTGATCCTCGATCTATGATAGAGCTCTACAGAGCGCACAACACCAATTCGGTAATTCACCACCTTCCCCGGTTTTAGTATCCAATCTAGGAACGGTGCAAGAGCACACGACGAATGCGATATAATTCCCAGGGGGTGCAACCCCGCCTCAATTGGGCTCACAGGGTACAGCGGCAACGCATTCGCCTGATTGTCAACGGAACATACAGTTAGCACGCACTCATTGATACCGATGGTGGAACAGCACCCAGCCAGCCTGATTGATTAAAATATGGAAATCAACGCACACGAAACTGATCCAGCGCCGATTTGAAGTCTCGTGTGAACGCACGGATGTCGGGTCCAGTACTATCAGGTTCCTCATGTTGCTTTGTATGCATGGACTTTCGCATCGTAGCCTCCTCGGGTGCTGTTACGGGCCGCACCTTCAACGAGGCTGTCTCCAGCTCTCTGTAACGGTTCAAGATCAATATTCGGCTCAACGTCGTAACCCTCAATGGGAGATTCATGCCTCGAAGACTCACCTGCCTAGCATCAGCACTTCATACTGTAAGAGAGAGGAGATTTCATTTCGATGCATCATCGCGAATGGCTCGAATAGTTCCACGAGGTACTGGAGATTGTATTCAAGCGATCTCATAGTGTTTGCATCGTGGGGCCCGTCTATCCAAGACAAACAAAATCGGGGAGGTTCAGTGATGAAGGATAATAATTAAAAGATATAGCCCGCAAAGTTGGAAAGGCGAAAGACTCATAAAAAGAGATCGATGGACTAACCACGTTCAGTGCCTTGATCACCTCCAGGGCACCCCCGATCCTCACTTGGACCTTATCGCCTCCGGGAACCTTTGCGATCCATCTAAGGGCACCCTCAGCAGCTGTTATTGCCTTGGTCGAAATGGGCCCGGCTACTGTGTTCTGTTCTGTTCCTTCTGCAATGTCTCGATGGGGTCTAAAGGGTGAGAGGAGTCGCTGAAGCCACTTTGGTGACGAGGCTGTTGTGTCCTTCATTGGTCCTTGGGTTTGGGCGGGTGGTACACGTTCGCGCCTAAACATCGGGGAGAACAACTCGAGAAATTGGGATGGACATAGCCTCGAGGCTTGAATTTACTTTTAACTGATCAGGGAAAAATTCTCATATTGTTTCAAAGCACAGGAAAGCGAACGAAGGTGCGGTCACAGGCGCCAGGCAGCCAATAGTGTCAGTGTGGGGATCGCTATAAAGGTGGTATCCCCTCCCAGACACCCGAAAAGGTCCCGAAACGGATAGTCACAGTGTGGTGACAACGGTGGAGTGGCAGTTGCCGGAACCTCCATCCACGACATTTTCTAGGTTCTTGTAGTTCGTGAGGGGCAATGAGGAGTCTATCTCATTCCTTACTCAAAATGCTGCACCAAACAGACCTATACGTTCATTTAAAAATTCATCGCCTGCCAGCAGCATATACAGCTTGTATGGCCCTGCCTAGGCTATGGCTTGATTTCTTTTCCAGTCCAAATTCAATGCAATATTTTTGCTGTTGAATTGGCCCAATAATTTTTGCCAGCTACCTCATGACCAGAAGCTGTTGTATCGATAGTGAAAATCGGACTCGCGAAGATGGTCCCTCTGGTCGAAATAAGGCCAACACGGAGCCCCCAGTGACGTCATGTTCAACCCGACCACCCCAGAGTGATTATCCGGCTTAAAGAACATGTAGGTATTTGCAGGAGCCATGCTATCGGAGGTCGTCTTCCCAACGACTGGCTGGGCGTCCCCCTGCCCCAATAATCACCCGCATCCGAGGGAGGACGCGTGAATAGCACCGTTCGAGCCGATCCCGAAGTTACCGATGGATCCACATTCTATTCCCGTTCGATCTCAGTGGCGGTGAGCTCCAGGAAATCAGAGTCAGTTCGGCAACTCGCAATGTCGATCCTTCTTATGCTGTCATCTGATTCGACAATGCTGGATTGCCCTGGGTGGACTGGCTTCCTGGTTCCTACTTGAGTTAAGCCCTCCTCAGACGGCGTCCGGGTTGCATTGTCCAATCCAGCTAGCGCAAACCAAGCCTATTCCCTACGCACCTGTATCGTTTGGGTACTCTATGATCGGCTTATGCCTATGCTTCAAAGTCCCTTCAATGTGAGGTGCCTCTCACCGTACCCCATTACCCGGACTCCCTTTGATCTTTCTCTCGGTTCTTCGTCAGACACAGCCGCGCTGGAGGATTCTTCGTCTTCTGCCTATACAACTTCATGGCTCTCGGCTTCTCTACCAAGGCGATGGTCACGCTCTTGACGCCAAAGTATATGACCTACTTCCTTGTCCCTCTCGTAAGCCACGTGTGCTTCGCGACCTGGAGTCCAATAGCAAGAACGCCAACTTCGATCATTGTCTAGATCATTTTTAACATAGCGGTCTGTTGTCTACAAATCACTCTTGAACCGCGGATCTACAAGTAAGTCTACCGTCTTCGTCGCCAGATCCGGGCGAATTAATCTGACATGCACTTACTCTTTTATCAGATATGACTATGGGTTTCCGGTATAGTACGTTCCGAATCTCCCCCTTGCCATTCCACCACTAACCTAAGAGCACAATAATCTTTTCTCACTCCCTTCGTGGGGAGTTATAGCAACTTGCAGCAAGCAACACGCACCATCGTATTCAACACGAAATCCCACGTGGGTCTCAACGCTGTGATACTCATCGCATGGATCGCACTCTCATGCTGCACGATCCCGCCCTTCTCCTTCATAATGGGCCGTAGAGATATGGCCACTGCTACTCGGGAGGCCGCTTCTAGTTCAGGAACCGCCCCCAGAACCACGACAATCACACAGCACACTGTAGCGTCGACAGGATCAGTCCCGGTCGAAGAACGAAGCCGATGTCCATCTGAAAGTTACGCCCCTCGATGAGAAGCACCCTGGTCACGATTACGACCCACCGGCTCCGAAATATCGAGGCTATGAAATGTTCGACGTGGAACGGTAACACTAACAAGCAACATCAGAGCATTGGGACATTGCTGCGTTTATTCGACTCCGTCTATTGCACGGCACAAAACTGCACTGTGTAACAGTTCAAACGATTTAGTTCCTTGCAGTGTTTTCGGTCTTAAAAGTACGGTTGTATTCTTCATCCTCTGTGCATATTGATAACTGGAGCCAGGCGCCCTTGGCAATACCGGTGCTTTCTACGCCTATGTCCAATAGGAACAGATACATCTCCCTCATGCAAAATTTTGGCTCGGTGTCGTGGTTGCCCTTATTCTGTGGCCACAGGGCGTTCTATCCACGATATCAACGAGGTCATGCGGATTTGGATCCCGTCGATCTGCTATGCCGAATAAAGGAGCATGGCTAGATTATCACCCCCCGAGTCATAGAGGGGGATATTCGCAGTGTCGACATCCCACCGTCAGTACACGAGCGGACGTCAGTTTCTCTGTCTTCTAATTTTTGAGTTGCCTCGTCGGCTTCGGTGCTTCCAGTGGAACATTCTCTCCACTGAGTGAGTGAATACGTGGGGACAGCATGGGAGGACGGTGCAGGAAGCATCCCAATAGAGTTCTCGAAATCGCTCACGATGACTTCTTTGGCTTGCTCTGAACGGAGCTAATTTTCCCGTCTTCTTGGTCACCGATGTTATTAGAGGTTTTCAATCACTACAATCGCATTTCGTTTCCTGGGGCATATATAACTACTTTAGCAGGCCAGCGAGGAAGGGGACACAAGACCCAGCGCTTGGAAGTATTTGACTTTTTTTTGTGGATTTGTGAGCAGAATATTTGGCCTGAAGGCTTCCTGATCAAGGTGGAGGCAGAAGCAAAATCAGATAGCTTCGGCGGCTGTGCTCTTGCACAGTCCACGCAATACTCACTTCAGCACTGAACTTGAGCTATTTCTTTAGTGCCGAACACCTCAAGGTTCCCCAAAGAGTCGTTATCCCTGAATCGGAGTGCCCGAACGCTGGAGACTAAAAGTCTTCGAAATAAAACCAAAGTAGTCCAGAAAACACGAACTAGGTTGTAAAGCACCATATTTTTTGCGGTTGTGACAACATTCCTGGAGATCTTGGAGAAAAGCAAATCCTTTGGATTATATATTCTCGCGAGAATTGATGACCATGCTAATAATGGGCCTCTATATAGTTACCACTGCCACCAAGCAGAGGGAGGATATAAAAAAAAAGAAGGAATGCAACCACATACGCACCCGGGGCTAGGTGCTCTTGCCCTCACTCAAACGTTGTCGCCCAGGTTGATCAGTCATGGCCACTCCGTCGGTATTTTCGAACTTCCGGACCCCCCTCAGGCGTTCTCTTAAGGTCCCTAATGAATGAGAACAGGACAATCTGTGTTTTCCTAATGGTCAGTTATATGGAGAACAAGCGTAAAAATATGTAAGCACAGGATCCCTATTCAGTACGCAGACATCTTTAATTCTCCGCGCAAAACGAGTTACCGGCAGCGTATCTTCTGCGGGGCGGACGGCGACAGCCCCCAGGCTGATAAGGCCCTCATCAAGGGTCGCTCTCGTGGTCCCGAAAGTGACAGTTCCTTCCACTTTTTCATATCAAGACCCGAAAATTAGCATCGCACCACCCAAATGCACCGGAAAATATGAGCACTTATCGCGAGGGGCTGAAGGTCTTCCTTCTTTACATACATGCTGCACCCAACCAACACACGACTCATTCAAATCATGTCACATGCTTATGAACATTATACCACTCGGCTACATGAACCCTGCATAGGCTATGCTTGATTTCTTTTCAAGCCCAACAGCAGGATTTCAATGCAACATGCTTGCCTAGCAGCCGCCATGTTGAATGGGCCCCGAGCTCCGTCTGAGCTCATCAGACGCCGCTGCCGGCCTCATCTTCAATGGCAGTCTCCAGCTCTCTGCACAAGTTCAGGAACGATATTCGGCTAACCGTCGTGCCTCGAAGACCCACCTGCCTAGCATCAGCACTTCATACTGTAAGAGCGGGGAGATTTCGCTTCGATGTATCATTGCGAACGGTTCCAATAGTTCTGCGAGGTATCGAACGTAGTATTCAAGCCATCTCAGTGTGTTCGCATCGTGGCGCCCTGTCTATCCCCGAGGAACAAAATCGGAGAACGAAGTTGAGTGACGAGTGATAATAAAGACATAGCACAGGACACTGGAAAGCCGGAGAGAGACTGATCGAAAGAGATCGATAGACTAACCACGTTCAGTCCCTTGATCACCTCCAGGGCACCCCTGATCCTCATTTGAACCTTGTCGCTTCCAGGAACCTTTGAGATCCATCTAAGCGCGCTTTCAGCAGACGCTATCGCATTCGTCGAAATGGGGCCGGCCACCGTGCTCTGTCCTGTCCCTGGGCAGTGTCTCGATGCGGTCTAAAGCGTAAGAGGAGTCGCTGAAGCCACCTCGGTGATGGGGCTGTTGTGTCCTTCATTTCTCCTTGGGCTTGGACGGGTTGTGCACGTTTACGCCTAAACATCAAGAGAACAACTCTGAGAATTGGGATTGACATAGCCTCGAGGTTTCTATTGATTGATTCACGGATTAGGAAAAACCACTGATACCTTTTCAAAGCGCAAGAAAGCATGCGAAGGCACATATGACAGTCAGCCACCGTGTCAGGACAGCCATAACATTGGTGTTCTGTGCGGTCCATGCCAGATACTCAAAAAAAGACAGTCACAGCACTGTAGTGATGATATCAGATTTCAAGTATATATCTGTGCCAAGAAGGCATATGCCGCGGTATGTAACTATGACAGCAGTGGGAGGGTGGAGGCTGGTGTAACGTGAGAAGTGGAAGGGACAAGGAATAGCTATGGTGTTTGGCGCGTAAGGTAGCTCCGGGGGGTAGCAACAGTAGTGTGAGTGAAAGAAAAAGGGAAAATACGACTAAAAAGAGGAGACATAAGGCATAAACGAGACTCGAAAGCATAGATCAAAACTGAAGAGGGTAATTGTGGAGAGGAGAGAGGAAAAGAAAGGGGTTTTATGGGGTGGCAGTGTGGAGGGAAAGTGACATGTATCGCGAATGTAGCAGAGCTCAGAGGGACAATACAGGGTCTGAGAGGAGGGTGGGGAGGTTCGTTGATGATACGGAGTTGTCCGTGCGGAGGATGTGACGCCAGAGGCACACGCCCTGTGATATAT
>MU128976.1:130370-145867 GCA_014904985.1 Hydnum rufescens UP504 | reverse complement strand
TTATTAGCATGGCCATCAATTCTCGCGAGAATATATAATCCAAAGGATTTGCTTTTCTCCAAGATCTCCAGGAATGTGGTCACAACCGCAAAAAATACGATCCACATTCTATTCCCGTTCGATCTCAGTGGCGGTGAGCTCCAGGAAATCAGAGTCAGTTCGGCAACTCGCAATGTCGATCCTTCTTATGCTGTCATCTGATTCGACAATGCTGGATTGCCCTGGGTGGACTGGCCTTCCTGGTTCCTACTTGAGTTAAGCCCTCCTCAGACGGCGTCCGGGTCGCATTGTCCAATCCAGGCCAGCGCAAACCAAGCCTATTCCCTACGCACCTGTATCGTTTGGGTACTCTATGATCGGCTTATGCCTATGCTTCAAAGTCCCTTCAATGCGAGGTGCCTCTCACCGTACCCCATTACCCGGACTCCCTTTGATCTTTCACTCGTTCTTCGTCAGACACAGCCGCGCTGGAGGATTCTTCGTCTTCTGCCTATACAACTTCATGGCTCTCGGCTTTCTCTACCAAGGCGATGGTCACGCTCTTGACGCCAATGTATATGACTACTTCCTTGTCCCTCTCGTAAGCCACGTGTGCTTCGCGACCTGGAGTCCACGAGCAAGAACGCCAACTTCGATCATTGTCTAGATCATTTTTAACATAGCGGTCTGTTGTCTACAAATCACTCTTGAACCGCGGATCTCAAAGTAAGTCTACCGTCTTCGTCGCCAGATCCGGGCGAATTAATCTGACATGCACTTACTCTTTTATCAGACATGACTATGGATTCCCGGTATAGTACGTTCCGAATCTCCCCCTTGCCATTCCACCACTAACCTAAGAGCACAATAATATTTTCTCACTCCTTCGTGGGGAGTTATAACAACTTGTAGCAAGCAACACGCACCATCGTATTCATCACGAAATCCCACGTGGGTCTCAACGCTGTGATACTCATCGCATGGATCGCACTCTCATGCTGCACCATCCCGCACTTCTCCTTCATAATGCGCCGTAGAGATATGGCCACTGCTGCTCGGGAGGCCGCTTCTAGTTCAGGAACCGCCACCCAGAACCACGACAATCACACAGCACACTGTAGCATCGACAGGATCAGTCCCGGTCGAAGAACGAAGCCGATGTCCATCTGAAAGTTACGCCCCTCGATGAGAAGCACCCTGGTCACGATTACGACCCCCCGGCTCCGAAATATCGAGGCTATGAAATATTCGACGTGGAACGGCAACACTAACAAGCAACATCAGAGCATTGGGACATTGCTGCGTTTATTCGACTCCGTCTATTGCACGGCACAAAACTGCACTGTGTAACAGTTCAAACGATTTAGTTCCTTGCAGTGTTTTCGGTCTTAAAAGTACGGTTGTATTTTTCATCCTGTGTGCATATTGATAACTGGAGCCAGGCGCCCTTGGCAATACCGGTGCTTTCTACGCCTATGTCCAATAGGAACAGATACATCTCCCTCATGCAAACTTTGGCTTGGTGTCGTGGTTGCCCTTATTCTGTGGCCGCAGGGCGTTCTATCCACGATATCAACGAGGTCATGCGGATTTGGATCCCGTCGATCTGCTATGCCGAATAAAGGAGCATGGCGCGCCCCCCGAGCCATAGAGGGGGATGTTCGCAGTGTCGACATCCCACCGCCAGTACACGAGCAAACGCCAGTTTCTCTGTCTTCTAATTTTTGAGTTGCCTCGTCGGTTTCGATGCTTCCAGTGGAATATTCTCTCCACTGAGTGAATACGTGGGGACAGCATGGGAGGACGGTGCAGGAAGCATCCCAATACAGTTCTCGAGTTCGCTCACGATAACTTCTTTGGCTTGCCCTGAACAGAGCTGATTTTCTCGTCTTCTTAGTCACCGATGTTATTAGAGTTTTCAATCACTGCAATCGCATTTCGTTTCCTGGGGTATATATAACTACCTTAGCAGGCCAGCGAGGAAGGGGGACACAAGGCCCAGTGCTTGGAAGTATTTTTTTTTTATGGATTTGTGAGAAGAATATTTGGGCGGAAGGTTTCCTGATCAGGTGGAGGTCACCGGAAGCAAAATCAGACCGCTTTGGCGGCTGTGCTCTTGACCTCTACGCAATCCTGACGCACCTCAGTAGTGAACTTGAGCTGTTTTCTTTAGTGCCGAACACCTTAAGCTCCCCAAAGAGCCGTTGGGGAGCCGTTATCCCCGAGTGGGAGTGCCAGAACGCCGGAGACTAAAAGTCTTCGAAATAAAACCAAAGTAGTCCAAGAAAACACGAACTAGGTTGTAAAGCACCGTATTTTTTGGGGTTGGGACCACATTCCTGGAGACCCTGGAGCAAAGCAAATGCTTTGGATTATATACTCTCGCGAAATTGATGACCACGCTAATAATGAGCCGCTATATCGTCACCACTGCCACCAAGCAGAGGGGAGGATATAAAGAAAAGAAGGAATGCAATCACATACGCAGCGGGAGCTAGGTGCACTTTCCCTCGCTAAAACGTTGTCGCCCAGGTTGATCACTCCTGACCACTCCGTCTGTATTTTCGAACTTCTGGGCCCCCGTGCTCCTAAGGTCCATAATGAATGAGAACAGGACAATCTGTGTTTTCCTAATGGTCAGTTATATGGAGAACAAGCGTAAAAATATGTAAGCACAGGATCCCTATTCAGTACGCAGACATCTTTAATTCTCCGCGCAAAACGAGTTACCGGCAGCGTATCTTCTGCGGGGCGGACGGCGACATCCTCTAGGCTGATAAGGCCCTCATCAAGGGTCGCTTTCGTGGTCCTGAAAGTGACAGTTCCTTCCACTTTTTCATACCAAGACCCGAAAATCAGCATCGCACCACTCAAATGCGCCGGAAAATATGAGTACTGAACTGTTCGGACCACTCAACTCAATTTTGAGCCAATTCTCGATCCGGCGTCTATTTTCCAGCCCAACAAGGATAAATCTTTTGTCCCACCGCGTCCGGCCCGCACCTCGTCTATAATAGAGCTGTACGGTATGCACTGCACCGATTCGGTGTTCCATCACCCTCTCCGATGCTAGTATCCACTCTATGAACGGTGAAAGAGTACACGACGAATTCGATATAATTCCCAGGGGAACCAACGCAGCCTCTATGGGGCTGACGGGGTACAGCGGCAATGCATTCACCTGATTGTTAACAGTACATACAGTGAGCAGATATTCATGGATCCCGAGAGTGCAACAGCATGCAGCTGAGTCTCATTGGTTCAAATCTGGAAATGAACGCACACGAAACTGATCCAGAGCCGATTTGAAGTCTTGCGTGAATGTGCGGATGTCAGGTTCGTTACCACCATGTTCCCTATGCTGCTTCGCATGGATAGAGCTCCGCCTCGGAGCCTCATCAGACGCCGCTGCCGGCCTCATCTTCAATGAGGCAGTCTCCAGCTCTCTGCACAAGTTCAGGAACGATATTCGGCTAGACGCCGTGCCTCGAAGACTCACCTGTCTAGCATTCAGCACTTCATACTGTAAGAGCGGCGAGATTTCGACTTCGATGTATCATTGCGAACGGTTCCAATAGTTCTGCGAGGTATCGAACGTAGTATTCAAGCCATCTCAGTGTGTTCGCATCGTGGCGCCCTGTCTATCCCCGAGGAACAAAATCGGAGAACGAAGTTGAGTGACGAGTGATAATAAAGACATAGCACAGGACACTGGAAAGCCGAGCAGAGACTGATCGAAAGAGATCGATAGACTAACCACGTTCAGTCCCTTGATCACCTCCAGGGCACCCCTGATCCTCATTTGAACCTTGTCGCTTCCAGGAACCTTTGAGATCCATCTAAGCGCGCTTTCAGCAGACGCTATCGCATTCGTCGAAATGGGGCCGGCCACCGTGCTCTGTCCTGTCCCTGGCGCAGTGTCTCGATGCGGTCTAAAGCGTAAGAGGAGTCGCTGAAGCCACCTCGGTGATGGGGCTGTTGTGTCCTTCATTTCTCCTTGGGCTTGGACGGGTTGTGCACGTTTGCGCCTAAACATCGACGAGAACAACTCTGAGAAATTGGGATTGACATAGCTCGAGGTTTCTATTGATTGATTCACTGATTAGGAAAAAACCACTGATACCTTTTCAAAGCGCAAGAAAGCATGCGAAGGCAGATGACAGTCAGCCAGCCGTGTCAGGACAGCCATAACATTGGTGTTCTGTGCAGTCCATGCCAGATACTCAAAAAAGGACAGTCACAGCACTGTAGTGATGATATCAGATTTCAAGTATATATCTGTGCCAAGAAGGCATATGCCGCGGTATGTAACTATGACAGCAGTGGGAGAGGGTGGAGGCTGGTGTAACGTGAGAAAGTGGAAGGGACAAGGAATAGCTATGGGTGTTTGGCGCGTAAGGTAGCTCCGGGGGGGTAGCAACAGTAGTGTGAGTGAAAGAAAAAGGGAAAATACGACTAAAAAGAGGAGACATAAGGCATAAACGAGACTCGAAAGCATAGATCAAAACTGAAGAGGGTAATTGTGGAGAGGAGAGAGGAAAAGAAAGGGGGTTTTATGGGGTGGCAGTGTGGAGGGGAAAGTGACATGTATCGCGAATGTAGCAGAGGCTCAGAGGGACAATACAGGGGTCTGAGAGGAGGGTGGGGAGGTTCGTTGATGATACGGAGTTGTCCGTGCGGAGGATGTGACGCCAGAGGCACACGCCCTGTGCATAATGGGGTAATGATGCTGCACCCGCCCCATGGCAGGGAAGCAGGCCTGCAGAATGTTGCCTGGCCGGGAAAGTCTCTGCGACTTGCTGTGGCGTGATCCCACCTGCAAGCCTGCTAGTGTAAAGCATGCCTCAATCAATAGCCTACGATCTGTACGGACCCGCAAAAATTCAAGCACATGTTTCCCCACCGTGAATGTCCCATCATCACCACCACCTCTAATCAAGTTATCGTATTCTTGCATGTCAATCCTCCTTCTGGAATGTTTCAAAATTGACTCTAGGTGATTGCCTTCTCTCTAGTCTGGGATCCAGACCTCTCCCGTCTCCGGAGGTTATATGTCAGGGTCATGGCGCAGACGCTCATACCGACTGTTATCCTTGTTGGATTTGCATGTAGGTTGTCTTCATCCTACCCACCTCGCGCTTGTCTCACCCAATTTTCTCAAGACCTGTATAATTTGGCTCCCTTGCCCATCAGAGATCATATTTGGATAAATTGCATGTCTGGTTCGTAGACATGGATGGGTGTGACATTGGGAATGCCATGAGAACCGCAATCCAGGCTAATATTAGCACCAAAGCCAAGCTGGGATGGATCATCAAGGATGCATCCAATTTCCCTACCATTACAGATGTTTCCAGCCAGATCGTCGATGAACGAGCATGGGCCGCTCTTGTTGGTAAATCCTCTCCACCTTTCCTCGTACGACAAACTGCGGTCTTACATCCCACCACATAGTATCACGAAATGCCACATCGAACCTAATTTCTGCTCACGAAAACGGGGATGCAAGTTACGACCCATCGACTGCGATGGTGTTCCTGTACAACCAAGGTCGAAATGAAGTTGCCGCCAATTCGTTCATCGTCCCATTTTCCCAGGCACTTATTTCGTCTGCTGCTGCCAATTTCGCCGCCTCATACGCCTCGTGATACGTAGCTTCTCAGTCCGGAAATGCCATGGCGATGGCTGCGCTCATCGTGGCACCACAGACGCTGACCACGCCTATCTCATACTCGATGAATAATTTTCAGCCGTATAGGTATGATCTTCAGCATTCAGTCTCATCGGGCAATCACTCATATGATTCTCTCAGTGCACCTGTGGCATCGGCTTTGACACTGGTCGGATCCATCTACACCATCAGCTTTGCCTTCGTCATTGTATGTCCATCTATCATTCCCACACGTTGGCCCCTCGTAACTTCACACCACACAGACACTATCAGGATATGCGCTCCGCCAGGCAATTGAACCGTTCCTCAAGACCAAGGACCTCTTGCTCCTCCGAGTCCTTGCCCCTCCTATTTTCTCCGCCCCTATATGGCTTGCGTACTCCATGACCAGCTTGTGCATCAAAACCCGTTTAATGCGAGGTGCGTTATTCCTCACCCAACTCCATCATCCAACGTTCCCCTTATCTTTCTCTCCGCTCTTCATCAGATAGACCGCGCTGGAGGATTCTTCATCTTCTGGCTATATGACCTCATGGGCATGACGGCACTCGGGCTGTCCATTGAGGCGATTATCACGTTCCTGACGCCAAAGTATATGACGTACTTCCTTGTTCCCCTCGTAAGTCATCCATGCCTCGCGACCCAGTGGATAAGCAAGGCCTCTGACATTGATCTCTGTTTAGATTATTTTAATGTAGCGGTCTCTTCTGTTGCGATTACTCTCGAACCGTGGTTCTACACATCCAGTACCCTGGTTCTCCAATGCCGCCGACCTGATCCGAAATGGTTTTGTTCTTTTCTCAGATATGGCTATGGATTCCCAGTATAGTACGTTCCGAATCGCCCTCCAAATCTCATTAATAAATTGGCACCATAATGAACTTTCTCACTCTCTTCCTGACGTTATTCTAGCAACACGCAGCAAGCAACGCGCACACTCATATTCAACACGAAATCCCATCTGGGTCTCAAAGCCGGATGCTCGTTGCGTGGATCGCACTCTCATGCTTCATGATCCCGCTCTTCGCCTTCGTCATGCGTCGCAGAGCCATGGCCGCCTGCGCTCGGGAGGCTCCTTCCAGGTCGGGAGCCGGCCCCCACAATGACAGCAACCATGACCTGACTACACACCTTGCAACAGTGTCAATGGGATCCACGCAGACCAGGGGAAGGTCGAGGGATCGAAGAACGACACTGATGCGGAAGTAATGTCGGTCGATGAGAAATCCCCGGCTCACGATTATGACCCACCCGCGCTGAAATCCCAGAGCGACGAAACGTTTGACATAGAACGACAACAATGACGACAACATCAATAAGAAACTGAAGACTGCTACATTTTATCGTTGCTCTCCGCATTTTGTATTTCTACCTAATTTCGACTTTGCCCATGGACCAGAGTCAAGAGATCATACTTGTGTAACACCTTAAACGATCTAGTTCATCGCAGTGTTTTCTGCAGTTTTAACTGTACCTCTGCGCTTCCATACTCCATGTATGCTCATAATTTGAGCTAGGCGTACCATGCAATTATACAACAAACAGACCCCCCACACCCTCGATCATACTAACTTAGGAATTGGAATAGATACATCTCCCTTGCGCAAATTGTGGCTTGGTCCTGTGGGGAAATTGCTCGTGTTGTGTGGCCACCGGCCACAGAACGTTTTATCTACGATATCAACAAGAATATACGAACTTGTGTCCCATCGATCTGCTATGCCTAATGAAGGGGCATTCCATGGATTATCGCTCCCTGGATGATCCAGGAGGATTCTGCCAATGACGACATACCAATCCGAGGACACGGGCAGACGCCAGTTTCTCCCTTTCTGTTAATTTCTGCGAGGCCTCATCGACTTTGATATTTCCAGGGAAGTATTCTATCCACTGACTGAACTTGTGGGTGACGTCGGGACAGAGGAAGACGGTGTCCAGGTTGACGCTCGGAAAGCATCTCAATAAAGTTCGCGAAACCAAAGACTGGAATGAACACGGCGATTCTCTCGCCCGAGGCTTTTCCTCGTCTTCCTCAACGCCACCAATGGTCTTAGATCACCTTGCCAAATGCTACAATGCCATTTCATGTCCTGGTGTATAGCTACATGAGCAAGAGTGGGGGAAAAAAAAGATCCAGCACATTAGAAGTCAACTTTTTCGCAAGAAAGATGTTTTGCACATTGTTTTCAATTCTCAAGGAGATTGTCACAGAAAGGGCGGAGGTGTGGGTAGTGAGAGTTACGACGTTCGAGTAGAATCTCCCCCTGATTACTAAGCAGACGAGAACGAATTCGGATCGGCGAGACTCGAGGATTCAAGTGAAATAAGCAGCGGCAGGAAGAACACAAGACAAGTCCTTAGGATTTTTGTGGGCTCAAGCCCGTCCTTTATACTATTTACATGAGGCACAGAAACACATAACATGGGGTAAAATATGGGGTAAGAATGAAGTAAAAAATGTCCAGTTGCCAATGATGGCGGCAAGAGAAAAGATTGCCGGTGAAACCTATCTACAGGATCCTAGATTGTCGAGGTCTGTGCTGTTTGCATAGCCCCCTAGGGGTTGCACTTGTCTCTGACGTCATATCCGGCCATTCCCATATCCGCTCACTCCAACACTCCCCCTCAAGCACAATATAACTTGAGTCCAATTGTGTGATAGTCCAATTTCACAGCCCTGAGGGCTTTCATTAAAATGTTGGCCATCATAGTCTCCGTGGGACAATATACCAGGTAGGGCTCCTACCGGATCAGATTGGGGCAGATTCAGATTCAGTCTGCTGGATTGGAGCACTCCCTAACTCTAATCTGAATCTGCAGATTGTAATCTGTTGGATTGGTGGTTCATCCGTGGATTGTGAACAATAACAGTATGCAGAAGTAATATACTTCAGCTCATAAAGGAAATGGGTCTTGAGGTTGCCAAATCATCCCTCTGTACTTGTGGAAGCTTAATAGGATGCCTAGCATGGAGAATTTAATAGCTAATTGCTCCTTGATGGATCAACAGCATACAAGTATGAAGGAAAGTACATAGAACACTGCAAGTTTGGAAGATAGATAGTGATTGGTGATGACCTAAATGGTCACATGAGGTGACCGGATGCATCCCATAATGGGTTTATGAGTCACTGCATTGTGACTGTGCCCATGTTAAATAGTATATAGGAATCTGCGGATGAACCATGGATTGACGGATTACAATCCTCAGATGGGAGCAGACATTTCCTTCAATCTGAATCCAGAATCCGCAATCCGATCTGGCAGATCATCTGACTCAATCTGATCCGGCAGGAGCCCTAATACCAGGTTAAAGATTCCATCTTTAAGTGTCTTGCAGATAAAATGAAAATGGATATCAATATGCTTTGTCTGGGCATGATAGTTGTTGCCTGTCATGAGTTTCAATGCAGCTTGATTGTCACAGTACAGGGTTGTGGCCTTGAGTTGAGTGTGAAATAACTCAGCAATGAGGCTTTGCAGCCAAATGCCTTCTTTGGCAGCCTGTGTCACTGCAACATATTCTGCCTCAGCTGTTGATAGGGTGACCAGCTCTTGCTTTTGGGAGCTCCAGGAGACCATTCCTCCATCAATCAGGTAAGCATACCCTGTAATCACTTGGCAATGTTCCTGCATTGCTCTGTCTGCATCCATATACCTAAGTCAGTTGTGACTTTTCAATCTGTATGTTAGGCTGATATCTTTCATGCCTGATAGGTACCATATAGCTTGCTTTGCCACTTCCCAATGTGTAGGTCCCAGCTGGTCAAGAAATCACAATAGTGTCAATACCACAAAGGTAATGTCTGGCCTTGAGGCCACAGATGTGTACATGAGGCTTCCTATGGCCTCATGATATGGGTGTTCATCTGTTTGATATGCTCAGGATTCATCATGAGATCCTCTCATGTGAGCATGGCCCCAGGTTCCATTGGCATCTTTATGGATTTTGAGTTGCCCAAAGAGAATCAGGCTACAATTGAATTAATGTATTGTGGAAGTACAAGCATATCTGGGTCAAAGAAATGCTTTTCAGGCTATTTCAGCTCTAAGTCTTACCAGGCAGCCACACTAGTAAAGCCGGGTCATGACTTAAGAGTCCTTTTGATCCATAAATGGTAGCCAATATTGAGGGAAACATTAAGGGCCATAGCAACCCTAAATTAGACCTCATAAAGGTGCCATAGCAACACCATTAGGAGATGCTGTGCTCTTCTAGAACATGGACTCCACCCTTCTAGAACCATTGCTGTGCTACACCCTTCTAGAATGTGTGAGTCATAAGATATTTTTAGGGTAGAACAATAAGTTCATTTAGGAACAATAGGGCATATGAGTCATAGATGAGTCATAGGTTATTTTTAGGATAGAACAAAAGGGTTCATTTCCCATCCTTCTATAACTAGACAGGGGAATGCTTTGTAATAGGGGCTCTCTGACAGGCATAAAAGGAGGGGGAATCTTAGGTAGAAAAACAAGAAAAAGAGGGGATTCCCCAATATTCACTCTATTCTTCACACATTCAGATCACCTTAGCCACACTAGACTAAGTTCTACAGTAGAAAATGAGAAATCTGACTTCACAAGTATTGGAAGACCAAGCCCTCAATAGCTTAAGCCTAGCATAAATAAGTCTAGCACAGCTTATCAAGAGGAAGATCTTCAGTACACTTGGAGAGGATTTAAGGCCCTTAGTAACCTGTAACAAGTCTTACCTAAGTTCTTTATCGACTTCGCACCCTTCTCATGCTTTAGCCCTATCCATCAACATTTCAACCTTTCACCTCTTTCATCCAAACACTCCACACACACACTCTACCCCTATATCCAGTCCTTCCTATCTCAGTAATAAGAACCAGTTCCTTGTCATTTACTAAAGACTAAGTCTAGACTCTGTTGTTCAACTTGCTCTTGTTTTCTTCTGAACATCAGCAGAAAACCCCTACATGTATGACTTTTGCAATAATCAGATTGTTCATAATTTGTGGTCCTGCTCAATTTTAATGCTGAGTAGCCAGTGAAGTGGCCCTAAGTTGGTAATCAGGTATTTGTTGTTAATCTTCCACTTGTATTCATTGAGTAATGCCCTTGATGGCCCATAAATGTGCAATTGTCCACATGGATTGCGAGAATAAGTTCCTCCCCATTCACTTGGGTATTGTCAGGGTGACACTGCCATTGAAGCCACAAACAGGAGGAAAGAAATTAATTAACCACACACTATCACAGTGGGAATCCTGAGAGATTGAAACTGGTGATCCCCCAACTGTGAAGGGCTATAAATACTACTTCCTGCACACAGCCACCAGCCTTCCAGAGCCTTCCACCATCTTCCATAACCTTCTGGATCCTCCTAGAATGCCAGCTCCACAGCCCATCAGTCAGCCTCCACAGCCACCATCACTAAGCCTCACTAAGCTGACACAGCTGTGTTATGAATCCTGTGTGCACCTCCACATGGCTATGCCCCAACTTCCATATGTATCCCCCTTAGCATATGTACTTCCAAGGCAGTGTACACCTGGGTACTCCAAAGGTGTCCAAAGTGTCGAAGGACCATAATGATGTGGATGGAGTATGGATTGGGACAGGTGGTGTGGATTCAGGGACTGGGGGCAGAGGAGGAGGAGGGGGAGTCTGGATTGGCAACTCCATGGACTCATGTGGGGAGTGAGGGAACAACAGGTACTGACAAGGGTGCCATTGCTGCCACTGGTTGAGGCCTGATAGAATGAGGGCAATAATAATAAGAGAAATGCCAATAATGGCAAGGATGACAATAACCCCCTTAGTGAATGGAGGGAGAGAGGAGATGAGAGCATTTGAAGAAGTAGGCACCATATGATAGAGTCAATGCAGAATGATACTCTGATGGGTAAGTCCTTAAGCAGAAGCAAATGTCAATTTGATCCTGACAGGTATGGAACACACCCAGATCGGCATGGCTAGCCCTGAAACCAAGATCATTAAGGGCACATGACAGGGAATCATACCAGTGTCACCCAGCCTGTTTGAGACCATATAGGGTCTTCCATAGTTGTAGAATTGTGTCTTTTCCCTGGGGTTTATACATGGGGGGGAAATGCATGTAGATTTCCTCATTCTTGTCAAGCTTGCCATTGAGATATGCACCATTGAAATTGAAGGAATCAATATCCCAATTGTTTCTTGCAGTGAGTGTGATAATCATTTGAAAACTTGCAAGTTGTGCAACAGGGGAATATGTCTTGTAGTAGTCAACTCCAAAGATTTGAGTAAAACCACAGGTGACTAGACATGCCTTGTATTTTAGAATGGTGCCATCAGCTTTCCATTTGATTTTGAAAATGAGTTTACAATCAACAATGTTTTTGTTGGGTGGTCTTGGGACTTCTTCCCAAGTTCCAGCATCTTTGATGGTCTTGAGCTCGATAGCTATAGCTTCTTTCCATCATGGCCAATCCATTTGTGACTTGGCCTCTTCCAGGGATTTTGTATCACTGTTGATATCTTGAATTGTTGCAAAAGCTGCATCATTGAATTCAATGTGGTAGATGGCATCATTTATGAGAGAGATAGAGTTCTTGCCAATATTATCACCACTCCCCCTGATGTGTTAAGGGTTGTACTCGAGGCGAAAGATACAATGACGTAATCGAGACGAATACAAGGAAATGCCCTTAAGGCGATTGACAAAGGAGTTGTGAAGTGGGGTTTACATAAGTCATGAGAGACGAGTACGTATGAGGAAGACTGGCTTCTTGAGACTTAATAGGCAAAGGTTTTAAGATGAGAGTCATGAGCGATAACTGAGATCGTGAGAGTAGAATTCAATCGGTTGACAATATATTCTCAATCTTCTAAAGAGCGAGTGTACATCAAGTAACTACTTATACTATTAGAGATCAAAAGGGTTTATGGATAAAGGGTGATGAATAAAGGAGGGATGTATATAATAGGAAATGCTGAAAGAGGAAGGCACAATGGCAGCAATGGGGAAGGTCACGTGATGGCGTGATTGGCTTGGTTATTCTGCGTACATAAGCGAGGTTATGAGTACGACTCATAACAGTACCCCCCCCTTTGAGCATGAAGCCCTTGAAGTGCGTAACTCAAGTTTTACAAGGTGGGTGTTTTGGAGGTTTTGGCGGTTGCTGTGGTGGTTACTATAAAGGACTGGTTTGTTGCACTCATTTCTGATTCCATACCATCATCATCGACATGGCCGACGAAGCCATTCTTTCTTTGATCAAGATGAAGGCGGTGATGGAGATTCTCCAAACCGAGGAGGCGGTTGTGACTGTGAAGGTCGAGTTGGCGAAGTGGGAGGTAAGTGATGAAGACTTTTGTTTTCTGTAAGTTGTGTTGATTTGTGGTAAAGCAGCAGGTGCAACTGCAAGGTCAGCTGCCTGAGGTTTCGCCCCTCGTGCCTGAGATGGGGTTGGAGCTTGTGGGTTGGCATCTGCACGTCAAGCGGATTGAGAACGATGTGGGCGTTTGTCGTGCCCAGGAAGAGGCGGCGGTGTGTGCTTTAGAGGAGGCGCGTCGTCTCGACACTGAGGCGTGGCATGAGGCCGAGGATGCTGCTTGGCATGCAGCCGTGGCAGAGGTGTCGAGGGGTGCATCGAAAGATGTGCCTTTGGGTGAGGATGAGGGATCGTTGATGGGGAATATGATTTTTGAAGTCGCAATGTCGCTGACTTGGTGTTTTTTAGTGTGATTGGTGCACGTCTGTGCATGCTCGATGGGTGGCCAGTGGTAAGAAGGGGGAGGAACCTCTGTGCGTGTCTGGTCCTTGGTTTCGCTGCCAGGTGTGCGCGAAGTGGAACAAGAAGTGTTCCCTGGTGCCAGTGGGTCATTGGCACCTGAAGCAGGTTGCTGAGGGCGGCAAGGAGCCTTCGTGGGCTTCCAGGCAACGATGCGTTGCGTCGCCTGAGTTGAAGGGTTTGCCTTCTCCTGCGGAGGGGGTTGAGGAGGAGGTGCCTGGGGGGCGCCTGAGCTTTCCACGGGCGACTTGCTTCTGCAGGTCAAGAGTCTCCTGAAGTGTATGGAGGAGACGTGGGCCGACAATCTGATGCCTGAGTTGGTGCAATGCGCAGTTCTCGCGCGATGGGCAGCTGCAGAGGCGTCCACAGTGGTGGAGCTGGAGGAGGTGAGGGTGCGGGAGTTGGAGTGGGGTTTGGCTGTGGTGAAGTCATGGGCAAGTGTTGTGTGTGGTGTGCAACAGCGATGGGGGGATGTCGTGGCTTATACCGAGGTGGGGCAGGAGATCGTGAGGGAGCAGCGTGATTTGAGGGATGACGAGTAGAAAATTTAAATTTTCATTTGTTTTCTGACCGTCTGAGGGTAAATTGAAGTTTTAATGGGTAAGAAGAAAAGAAAAAAGAAAAGAAGGAAAAGAAGAGAAACACCAAAGGTGAGAGAGACATGTGAGGAGGGTGACAGCGCGAGAGAAAGAGAGAGACATGTGGAGAGAGGAAGAGAGATAGAGAGATGTGGAGAGAGGAAGAGAGATAGAGAGATGTGGAGAGAGATAGAGAGATAGAGAGATGTGGAGAGAGGACGAGAGATATGGTTGTAAAAGCGCAGTGTCACGATTGTCGTGATTTATACTGCCAGGTCAAGTACTTCTCGTCCTGGTTTTTTGGGGTGTGCGCGATGAAAGTCCATTACTGCTTCGTGAGCATTGGTGAGTTCTGCTGCTGGAGCCAGCTAAATTCATCGTTGGTGTGCTCATAGCTGGACCATTGTACATGATAGGTTAAGCCATTACTGTGACAGCAATGATCGATCTTGCTGTCGACAATTTCTGCGATTTCGTATTCAAGTTCGCCGTCGATTTCGACAGGTGGGGGAGGTGTAATATAGGGCCATTCTACATAGAGTATGTACAAGTCCTGTCCCCTCTAGTACCTTATGTAATAGCGCAGCCGCGAGGATTCTAAGTCCTGGTCGCACTGGAATCAAAACACACTCTTTTGCCCGGACTTCGTAGCCTCCGCTCAAACCGTGAAACTAATGTAGCCATGCAACGACTACACGCCCAAGTCGCGCAATGAAGCAACCACATCAAGACCCGTGATCCGTCACCACAGAGCATGGGCAGAGACAGATAAGGGAGTCGCGTACGAGTGCAACTCAGTTAGGTAAGTACGCTACTCTAGTGTACTCGCTCACTACCCCTCTCTCATAGATAGTAGCTGAGCCCTTTGGCCAGCTACTACCATCTCCCCATTCCCATTCCCTCCTCTCCTCTCGCTTCTCCCCCGTCCGAAGTGAAGCCAGTGCTTAGCTTCGTTCGCAGCCCTCCCGCTCAAAGCCAGTGCTTAGAGCAGTTGGACTACTTTCCTCCTTCTGTTCACAGGTCCATCGAATCCGCCTCGTCTAACGACGACAAATACCGCGGTCCCTCGAAGTCGAGGACCGCGTTATTACATTGGTTCCCTCTAGCCGACGAGGCAGTCGAACCAACCAACCCCTGCCATTGCCAGACTCCCTGTCCCGCTCGCTCCAATCCATGCCACGCAATATGAGTAAACAGGGTTGACCTTCGAAACCCAACGTTAATGATGCAATCCCGCATCACGTCCCATCATCTCAACACGATGACGTTCTGTATCACCCTGCAACGCATGAATGCATCGCCATTCCCCCCTCGTCTCTGTTCTCTGGAACGCTATCTCGAAATCACACGTAGATTAGATGAGCCGGTAGGCGACTATATGGACCCTTTCTCTGTGGCCCCCGTCACCACGTACCAATTCTTGATGGTGTGGACAAAATTCGCACCAGCGCAGTACCACACTGCCTACTTCCTGTTGGATGAAGGGCAGCAGAGATGGTTCGTGGACAGGGAGCTCATTATCAC
>MU128976.1:64673-125358 GCA_014904985.1 Hydnum rufescens UP504 | reverse complement strand
CAGTATGCGCAATGTCCTCTTTTAGCTCAATAGCATGGTCCCAGGGATGACATGGGGAAGGCGATCAAAGGATTCCTTAGCAAAGACATCATGGAAGTCGTGGTACTGTTTGGGCACCATTTCTTCAAAGGGCACTTCTTAAAGGTCTTCTTATGCTGCTCAATGGCGAGGGGTGGATATAGATTCGGTTGCTGAGATATGCTCTTCAGGGTGAAGGAAGAGTACAAAGAGACAATCTTCCCCATGCACATCTTCCCGGTTATCACCAGGCGAGCTCTCGCCCGTTTTCTTTGATAGAACACCTGGACTAGGCTCTTCTATTAAAGAGGGAGGCGAGGGCACGGTCTGGTCAAGCGAAGACAATGGGAAGAGTGGTGGTGTGGCGAATTTCTATCACCCTTGCGATCTCCCTCGGGCCTCAACGGTTGGCATACACCCTGGAGATGCCCATCTCCCGCATTTGCCCGGAGGGACTGACTGGGCAAAGATAGGATAGGGTCTCCTTGGCGACTGCGCGATGGAAGAGGACCAGGTGGAGATACAGATGCAGAGGGGTTAAGGCTGCGTCCAGAGTTTTCCTTTGCTAAGACAACGCGGACACGTCGCAACCCACATCCATCAGGACACCGTGTCATTGCCACCTTACCTGTCGACCAGTTGATCTCAGGGTTATGATGAACAAGCCAGGTGTGCCCTACAATGAGGGGAACCCGTCCCAGGCTAGTCACAGCAAATGTACTTTTCTCTGAATGGTCACCAAAGCGCATCAGGAGATCAACTTCTTCTCGAACTGAGCCAGCATCGTTGAGGGTGCCATCAATGTTGTAAAGCGGAATCGGCCGCGGGAGTTGCCGAGTAGTAAGATTTTTGGCCTTGACAAACTCCTGATCGATGAACATCCCTGTCGCTCCAGAATCAAGCAGGGCATCAACTGCCATAGGCTGGCCACTGTCTAGGGTCTGTAGATGGACCTTCAACTCAGTAGCTCGGCGAAGGTGTGTGGAATAGATATAGAGTGGTGGGCTTGTGGATAATGACACATCTTCTCTTTCATGTAGGCCATCAATGTCAACGTGATCAAACATATCCATTGTGGGTCCTACTGTACAAGTCGAAAGAAGAGAGAATCGGTTTGTCGAACAGGGCGTGTCCTTCACTGTCGACATCTTTAAAAATCCTTTGCCACACCCTCATTTCCATCCTCAGCAGATTTGGGTGCCAGAGTAGCACGAACTTTCTCTACCACTTCCTCCATCTGCTCAGATGACAGAGCACCTCGTACTGAACGAGAGCATGGGGGCTCAGGGCAGTCTCTGGCAATGTGCCCAGGTTTGTTACAATTCCAGCACAGACCAGCAACTCTGCGAGGATTATTCTGACGACGATTGGAGTCTACGTCCATAGGTTCATAGGTGGAGGAGGAGGGCGCAGCAGCAGCAGCAGGATGGAAAGAGGTTGGAAGAGTTTGAGGAGTAGTAGTGGGAGGGCGGAAAGGTCTAATTGTTCCTGGACGATTGTCCTGGCGAGGGTTGGTGGGAGAGAAGGAGTGCTGTTCGTTAAAGCGACGCCACAACTTATCAATGCGAGTGGCTTTGTCCTTCCATTCTTGAAGGGACATAGGGAGGGTGTCGAGGTGTATCTTCTCGACCAAGCTACGGAGCAGTCCATGCTCATAAGCATCCATCAAGGCTCCATCATTAAAGCCTGTCTTCCCAGATATGGCCTCAAAGGCCATCGTATACTCCTCAGCTGTCATCCCTCGAGTCATCTTCAAGGTACGAAGTCGCTGACGGGCATGAGCCTCTCGGTCCGCATCACCGAAGGCTGCCTCAAAGCAGGTGCAAAAGGTTTCCCAATCAGGGAAAGGAGAATCGCCATCAAGGATAGCGCGTGTGTAGTTGGAAGCCCAATCACCAGCACTGCCTCCTTGCATGTAGGAGAGGGCATAGAGGATCTTTGTCTGATCACTGGGAAAGGAGTTGGGTCGAATAGCAATGTTAAGTTTGAGAGCACGGAGGAAGGGATCAGCCTTCTTGTGATCACCACCAAAGACCTCTGGATCAGCTGCCTTTGGGGGACGTGCAGAGATAGAAGGAGTAGTGGCAGGAGCAGGAGGAACTCCAACAACAGGAGCAGGGAGGTTCTCGACAACAGTCTTGGTGATTGCCTCGACTTCAGCCATCAGAGTTTCACGAGAAGAGGCATCAGTCTGAAGGCGAGTCACTAGGTTCTGGAGTACAAGGTTCTGTTGCTCCAACTGCTCGTACCGTCGTTGTTGTGCCTCCATCATTTGACGAAGGCCTTCTCCAGCAGCGCCAAAGACAGAGAAGGCATCAGTGGGGATTTCGTCCATGAGGAGAGGAGGTAGAAGGGATAAGGAAGATGTTTGTGGGGTCGAAGAGATGAGTTTCAATCTTCTGTCAGGGCGACACTGCCGTCGAAGCCACAAACAGAAAGAGGAAAGAGATTAATTAACCACACGCTATCGCAGTGGGAATCCTGAGTATACACCACACAACAAGGGACACACAAGTCTCGCACCTATCGCAGTGGGAATCCTGAGAGATCGAAACTGGTGATCCCCCAACTGCGAAGGGCTATAAATACTATTTCCTGCACACAGCCTCCAACCTTCCAGAGCCTTCCGCTGTCTTCCATAACCTTCCGGATCCTCCTAGAATGCTGGCTCCACAGCCCATCAGTCAGCCTCCACAGCCACCATCACTAAGCCTCACTAAGCTGACACAGCCGTGTTACGAATCCTGTGTGCACCTCCACATGGCTATGCCCCAACTTCCATATGTATCCCCCTTAGCGTATGTACTTCCAAGGCAGTGTACACCTGGGTACTCCAAAGGTGTCCAAAGTGTCAAATGACCGTAATGACGTGGATGGAGTACGGATTGGGACAGGTGATGTGGATTCAGGGACTGGGGGTAGAGGAGGAGGAGGGGGAGTCTGGATTGGCAACTCCATGGACTCATGTGGGGAGTGAGGGAACGACAGGTGCTGACAAGGGCACCAATGCTGCCACTGGTTGACTACCCAGCCCATAGCCCGCTGGCCGAGGCCTGATAGAACAAGGGCAATAATAATAAGAGAAATGCCAATAATGGCAAGGATGACAATAACCCCTGTAGTGAATGGAGGGAGAGAGGAGACAAGAGCATTTGAGGAAGTAGGCGCCATATGATAGAGTCGATGAAGAATGATACTCTGATGGGTAAGTCCTTAGGCGGAAGCAAATGTCAATTTGATCCTGACAATATCCTCCCCTCAGGAACCTCGGCTCCTTGTGGCCATCTTCATCTCGCTGGCCAGAGCCACTGATGTGGAACTCGGGTATGACCCGACAATGATCCGCATTGTGGTGAATCATGAAGAGCAATTTCTGATCCATCTCCGGAAGAATAAGGATGAAATTGTTATTCATCGCACCAGACGACTGCAATCGAGATTCTCACCCACAAACATCGCCGGTCAAGGGACTCGAGTGTGGGAAGCAGATGTTTTAGGCCCCGATGGTATCGCGGTGGGAACGTGTCTTGTGAAGGACTCATGGGTGGATGTGCATATGGAGCGGGAAGGCATCAGGTACAAGTCGTTCCTCGACACCATGCCCAAAGAAGAGTACAACAGTGCTCTGCGGCACTTTTTGATGCCTGTCTGCTATGGGGACGTGCTTGTTAAGGGGAAGCCAGATGACATGTGTATGATGCGATGATGGGAACAGTCGCCTCAACCATCACGTTGTTTCAAGATCGCCATGAACCTTGCTCACTCCCAGAATACACCGACAACAAGCTTCACTCTGATGCCCCTTCTGGAAGACTTCATGAAGAACCTCACACAGGCTCACTATATCAATCATGTGCACCATCGCTTGGTGTTGAGTGAAGTAGGTGTGCCATTGCATGGGCTTGCATTGCTCTCGGATACGTGGAAGGCCATCCAGGGTGCAAGTCAAGGTAAGTGCCTTTTTCTAGGAGACTTCAGGTTATTAAGGTGACTGCTCTCAAGCACTGCATGTCATGGCATCCTCTGGTTGGGTGCATCGGGATATTAGCCCCACAAGCATTTACCTAGTCAAAGGAGTAGGCAAGTTAGGTGATCTGGAGTTTGCAGAGGCTTTCAAAAATATCAGTGATGATCTTGGTTCTGGGGTAGAGCCCCAATTGACTGTAAGTGATCCTAGGAGCCCCGATCTCAAGATTGGCTCAGATTTATCTCCACAGGAGACTCCTTATTTCGTGGTGACTGAAGTTTGAAAGGGTGATTATGCTTTTTGCCCATGGACAAAGAATGCCATAATCCCATCATTCTCCCCTAATCCTCTTCATGACAGTGAGTCTTTATGGTGGACATGCATTTGGTGCATTGGCTGTTTCACCAGGGTGCCAGAAAATCGCAATCTTTTTCTGAGCCCAAGCATACTCGCCTGGTGGAGACAAGCTCTCCCTCTAGAACTGGAGGATTTGGGTTCCAGGATGGTCAAATGGTGGGAGTTCCTCTGTGCACTATACCACGATGCAGAGGCAGACCTCCCCTACCATTTTCATGCAGAGGAATTCAAGGGTGTAAACTTGGGCTTCAGAGAATGTTTTTCATCTCTCGATTTTCCATCTCTCGATGCGTCTCTGCTCAATACTGCCCCGATGGTCTGAGTTTAAACCACTACTGTATTTATAATAGTATGGTACCAGAGACTGCAATAGTTGCATTGTTGTAGTTGAACTCTGAGAATCCTTGTGTTGGGAACTTGTGACTGACTGGCACTAGGTCTCATCCTTTGCCTTCACCAACTTCTCTCTTCCTCCTCTTTGGAGTGTCCATATAACCTTTGTGATTCTGGAATGGTGTGCTCTGGGCTCGCATCAACCATTGGACCACATGAAAATAGTTAGTGGAAGAAAGCTTGCAGATAGTGACAGTGGCCTCTGTTCTACACACAATACAACCTAACCCACAAGGTTTGTTGGAGTGAGTGGATACAGAAGCTACTGGGTGTGACATCGGAGACAAGCATGACCCCTATGAGGCTATGCTGATGACCTCGCCAATTGTACATTCACCATCTACACTTTAGATCTTGCAGCCAGGTTTCACTGGCGACCTCTTACATCTTTACTCACCGGCACCACTGGCACTCGGACATCTTTTACCTCAGGTTTTTTCCATTTTCATCTGTCTTCTGTTCTCCTGTAAATACTATAAAAGTTGATTTGTCCCACAAAAATATCAAGGACTTCTCTCTGTGTTCTTCCCACCATTGCTGCTATTCACCTGAGCATTTGAGTCTTGCTGGTCTACCGAAATCGTCCTCACCTGCTTAGTAATCAGGGGGAGTTCTTGTCCAAATACCATAACTCTCACTAGTCATGTCAGGAAAAAAATCATAGTTGCCACTTCTGCAGTGCTAAGGGGTGAGCACACAGTTCCCTCTAGCAGCAGTGTGTCAGTGCAGGGTGGCAGATGGCCTCAAATGATGGCTCCACTGAACATTGGACTACCAGACACCCATCCAGCCTGGGCTGTGGTTGGCTGCCAAAGCAACCACAAAATGAAACAGCCTGGTCAGTCACTTTTCCAGATCATATTAGATACAATGGGCATTGCACTTATTATATATTTATTTATTATTATATTATTACTACTATATACATTGATAGGCTCTCCCATGGACCCAAGAAGAATAGTCTGTAGCTGCTCTTCTTGCATGAGTGTAGTTTAAGAAAAAACCATAACCTTGAATTCCCACATGCCTCCTGCAGTGGGTGTGTGGGCCTTCATTCACATGTGTCATTTGCCAGTTTGCATGTTTGAGCAGGGGGTTGTTGGTGCATGCATGGAGAGGGCTATCTGCAATTCAAAAAAAAAACATGTTAGTTAGAACTTAAAAGGAGGTGTCAGGGCAACACTGCTGTCAAGGCCACAAACAGAAAGAGAAAAGAGATGAATTAACCACATGCCTATTGCAGTGGAAATCCTGAGATCAAAACTGAGGATCATCCAACTGTGAAGAGCTATAAATACTGTCTCCTGCACACAGCCACCAGAGCCTTCCAGAGCCTTCCATAACCTTCCGTAACCTTCAGGCTGGTCAACCATATTTCCTACCTATGATAGGCATCATATCTCAGGCAATATTTGATACCTAGCAACAATTGGGTGCCATGAGGGTGCCAATTGGTGTTCAATACTGGAAAATGAGTGTAAATGGGGCCCCATTGTGGCCCCAAAGTGTGCCCTTGATGCTCCTTCATATTTTCCACATCACTTGGGGCCCAAATGGGACCCCACTACATGACCTTTGAAACTTTGTTTTCTGAACATAGTATATTGCAATGTACTGGCTGCCAATATACTTGGATGAACTACTTGAGTTTGGCAAGTAGACTGCATTGGCCTGGATGGTGTCATACTCAACCAACAGGTTCTGAAAGATTTGTGGGTCAATATATGCACCAAGGAGGCTCAAGATATAAGAGGTTTTTTGATAGCATGGATGCAGCAACAGGTGAGACAGTTCACCAACACTTCGTCACAACAGTAACATTCAGGGATGTTATCATTGATGGGGTTCCAGATGATACCCATCTTTCAGGAGATCTCCCTGAAGCAACTGAATTCATTGACATCATGGCACACCTAGTGATTGGCAGGAATATACTTGCCTCCAGTGTTGGTCAGCAATGGCTACTGGAAGGGATGAATCTTAACATTGTACAGACTACCCCTGTCAAATGCACACATCACTGCATGGTACTGAAGGAAGTCAGTGTGCCATTAAATCTTGTTAAGTCATTCTTGGATGGTTCAATTAGAGGGGCATGTCAAAGCAAGTAGCATCTTCCAAAGGTCCTCTGGCAGTAAATTGATACCACCCAAGGACTGCATGCCTTGGAAGGCTGTAACTGGGTACATTGGGACATTAGCCCAGCCAATATTTACTTGGTCAAAGGAGTAGGGAAGTTAGGTGATCTGGAATTTGTGCAACCATTCATGGATCTCAAGAATGATCTTGGGTTTGATGTGGGCTGTGGATATACTGTATGTCTTATCAATTAAGGCTACTACCTCATCTCAAACTTAGTTCTATTCAGGACACTGTTCAGCTTCTGGCCTCAGAAGTTCAACTAAATAACTATATGTATGCTACTCTGACACCAGAACAGGATGGGAACCCTATTCCTTTCACCCACAATCCCCTTCATGACACAGAATCCCTGTGGAGGATGTGTATCTGGCATATTGACCATTGGGCTGGAGTGCAATGGAACCTGGACCTTTTTGAAAGTGTGATTGTGCTTTCCAAGGGGAGAACCACCTTACTGCCAGATTTTCAGGAGCTGGCTGTGAAGATGGGCAATTGGCATGAGTTCCTTTGCCAGCTGTATCATGATGCAGAGGTGACCCTTCCCAATCAACTTCATGTTGAGAAGTTCAAGGATGTGAACTCAGCTTTCACTAAATATCTGTCCTCTTTCAATGCTGTTCAGATGGACAATACCAGTGGAGAAGTTCACCCATCCCAGTTAGTAATGCCATGGCATGGGAAGCATGGACAAAAGCACAAGTTTGTGGGCTCTGAAGACAGCAATGACACATACTGTAGGATAATGCTTCCAACTGAAGCAAAATAAGGTGCTGGGAGAATGGTGATTAGATGAGCTTGGGTGTATATACATCTTGGCCAAATATTGTTGCCACAAAAGCTGAGCCACCAACTGATTTGGCTTGGCTCTGAATGGCAGACTTACAGCTTCAAGCCACCATAGAAGAAGGGTTGGGAGCTCTGATGACTGTCAAATCAAAATCTGATTCAGCCAGTGTGTAGATGGGAGACTGTATTTCTGTTGTTATTTGTTGGGTTGGTTCACTTCAATGGTTGATCACTCTCCGCAAGATGTGTATGGTGTTCAGTGGAGAATAGGATGTGATATGGACTAGCTGTAGTCAATGATATATCATCTGGGATGCTTGTAGAAAGGCTTATACATAGGGGATGCTTGTAGGAAGGCTTATATGTTGTGTGGGATGCTTGTGGAAAGGCTAATATGTGTGGGATATGGTTGCTGAAGTTAGGTTACAAACCTGGAAAACCTGAGTTCAAACCTGAACCTGACCCAAGTCAGGTTCCATTGGGGTCAGGTTTCATGTAATTTTCCTCAGGTCAGGTTCAGGTTTTGGGCCCCCATGTTTTCAGGTTCAGGTTAGGTTCAGGTTTAACCCAGGTTCAAACCTGAAATCATGAGCTCCTTCAGACATGAGAAATATCTGAGCTCAACACTGATTTTAACCATAATCCAGAATGAGTCATTAATTCTGGCAAGTTCCAGAATTATGTAAGCAGGTTTTTGGTGGAGAAATAGGTTACTTTGAAGTGAAGTTAAACATAAAACCTCATACAAAGTTTATATTGACTATACATAGACTATGTATGGTCAATATAAACTGTTCATGAGGTTTTATGTATAACTTCACTTCAAAGTAACATATTTCTCCACCAAGGAACCTGCTTACATAGTTCTGGAACTTGCCAGAATTGATGACTCATTCTGGATTATGGTTAAAATCAGTGTTGAGCTCAGATATTTCTCCTGTCTGAAGGGGCTCATGATTTCAGGTTTGAACCTTGGTTAAACCTGAACCTAACCTGAACCTAACCTAAGATAGGTTTTCTTCAGGTTAGGTTCAGGTTTTGCCAATTGAGAAGATTCAGGTTTTGGTTAAGTTCAGGTTTTGCCCAAATGGGGCAAAACCTGACCTGAACCTGACTTTGGCAACCATAGTGTGGGATGCTTGTAGAAAAGCTTATACATAGTTCATGTTGTGTTGGTTCATTTACTGATATTTGTGTATTCTTGTTTACATTCTCCTGGTCAAAATGAGGATATCTGTGGATTACAGACTGGTCAGTGCTTGGTTAGTCTTGTTAGTATGTTTCTTCCTTCTTTCTTCAAAACCTGATACATATTTTGTTATGCTTACTTTTCCTTGGATGTCCAGCAACTCTAACCTTAGGTCCTGCAACTATCCTTGGCTTTAGTGATTCACATAGAGGGCTTCCAGTGGCTTTGTCTCAACAACCTTGAAGATGACTTAGCTCCAGATGGCTTATAAGGTAGTGGTATTACATACTCATCGACTGTTTTGCTTCCACCTTGGTCAGCCACTTGGGCTGACCTTAATAGGTGGGACAAATCCCTCATCTAGTCAGCCTAAGAGGCCTATTTTTTCTTTGATGTCAATTGACAATCCTTGGATGTCAAATTGACATCTGGCCATCTTTCTGGTGTGAGCAGAAGCATATGGATATATTTGGTTGGGGGGTATTGGGATAGGTCCTGGAATGCCTGGGGACACCCCTGAATGGGTCAGTGGGCCTGTTGATTCCCAATATGGAAATGTAATTACATAATAGCCTAAATAGGAAATTATGTAATTCACCCAAAAAAGTGGTGACATAATCATACACAATGGTAGTATTATGTAATATGTTACATAATTAATTGATGACATAATTATATTATATAATATTATATAATATATATTACCTAATATACATATTATCTAATTAATCATTACCTAACTACTACCTAATTAATTATATAATATAGATCACATGACCAGCACTCGTGTGCCAGTCATGCAAAAAAGAGGGGGCACCCCTGCCCCAGACCAACTGGAGGGGTGGGGCAGGGGCCAGAGGGCCCACCAGAGGGGATGGGGGCCCCTAGGTGAGCAATTAGGGGATCCTATGATGGGGGGTCAACAGGTTGGTTAAAAAAAATCAATAGTAGTGCAAAAAGGGCAGCCAAAGGCTGCCCTTTTTGCACTAGAGTAGCTAAAACTATAATAACATACCTTAACACCACACCCCAGTCTATACTGGGGTGTGGTGATCAGGTAAGTATATTATTTGTTGCTGTTGTGCAGGTGCCCCCCTTTTGTGCTGCATGAATGTTTTACTGACCTGCCTCTACTACCACACCCTGGCTGCCCCCCTCCTGTGCCTCAAATGACAACAACAGCAACAATCATCTTGGATCTCAGTCTTTGTGGGCCTGAAGCCCAACCACTGGTACTTGTGAAGTACCAGCATGAAATCACAACTAACAGGCAAAGCAGAGGCCCATGCACAGTGTTGGTGCATGGGCCCCTAGGACCATCCCTCTCCCCTCACCCATTAGATTGTATGCCCAGTGCCTGTAGGCACTGGACATGCACAATCTTTTCTTTTTTGTAAATCTTCACCTTTTTAATTAAGTATCTGTGCTATAGTATGAATATAGTATATCATACCAGCAGTTGACAGCCAAAACAGTCCTTTAATGGGCTGGAATGGTGAACTCAGAAAAAAAAAAAAAGTGTGTGGTGATAAAGAAATCTGGAATTGCTGTGGTGGACTTGGGAAAAACTCAGAGTGCAGCACTCAAGGGGGCTTTCATGGGCCCATGGCCTAAAAAATTTCCAGCATGGGCCCAAGCTGGGCTCATAGAGTACATGGGGCCATGCAAAATGAGCCTATTAAGTACCCTATTCTACCAGGAAAACATAACCTAACTAAGTACAGAAGTAGGGCTATAAGCCTTTTTATAAGCATCCCAGATGATATATCATTGACTACAGCTAGTCCATATCACATCCTATTCTCCACTGAACACCATACATGTCTTGCAGAGAGTGATCAACCATTGAAGCAAACCAACCCAATGAATAACAACAGAAATACAGTCTCCCATCTACACACTGGCTGAACCAGATTTTGATTTGACAGTCATCAGAGCTCCCAACCCTTCTTCTATACCAGAAGTCCTCCTTGGAACCTGTAATATAGTGTATTATGTAATTAAGTTAGGACTCAAAAGTCATGTATATACAGCAGTTGCCAAGATTAATTAAGTGAACCTTTGCCCGGATCTTCATCACCTAGTGAGAAACCATGAATCTCTGTCTCTACTCTGCTTCTATCTGCCTATCTGGTTGGCCTGTCTAGTAGCCATCAATACTAGTCCTTTCCCTGGCTTTGGACCTGTGCCTTTGGACCCTAGCTGGGAAAGCAGTGAGTAGGATAGTCCATTCCTCTCACTGACCCCCCACTCTCTCCTTAGTTAGTGACTGTGCCACTTGGCCAGTCACTACTTTATATCCTTTCACCATTCCTCCCACTCCCTCACACTCTTTTCCCCTGGACTCAGAGCAAAGCCAGTGCTTAGCTCTGTGTCCAGCTCCTCTGTCCAAAGCTAGTGCTGAGGGCAGTGTGATTACTCTTTCTCCTCTTATTCTCCCTTATCCCACTCCCTCCCCTGTTGACTTGCTTTGTCCAAGTATGACAACAAGTGCCCTCCTGAATCTGGGAGGCACTTCATTACAGAACCAGAGGCACTCATCTCCCTGACTCTGACCAGGTCACAGACACCCACGAGTTGATCATACACTTAGTCAATCACTTGCTCAGTCAGTCATACACTCTATAAGTCAGTTGCTGTATCAGTTTGTGCAGCCATAGGTTCTATAAGTCAGTCACAGTATCAGTTTTGTGCTGCCACCATAAATTTTGTGCAGGATGTTGGTTTCACCCCATATCAGTACCCTCAGTTTGTGCAGACATTGGTTTTGTCTTGTATCAGCCCCCCACCAGTTATTTCAGTCTACTTGCTCACCCATCATATCACTGAAACTTCATGGCCTGGATACTCCCCTATGCATATGGATGCCTTTGGTCTGGTTTAAACCTACAGAACCTGGGTTTAAACCTAAACCAGACCCAGGTCTGGTTCCATTCAGGTCAGGTTTCATTTGGTTTTCTTCAGGTCAGGTTCAGGTTTTTCCCTTGCCCTGAATCCAAAAACTGATCTCAAACCAGGTTCAAACCTGAACCTGAAAGGTAGGGTGTAGCTTCCATTCCATGTAAATTGACCATGATTCTGGTACCAAATCTGCCAATTTACAGATGTGACTATAGTTTTGGAGTCAGAAGTCACATGACTCAGCAATCAAATGAGGTAATTGGTGCAGGTCACAAGTCACATGACAGAATATAGTGACTAAATACCATCTCTAGAAGATGTGTGAGCAATAAATTGAAGCAAAAGGGGGCTAGGAAGGAGATGTGGATCTAAAGCAGGATGTAAAGGGAGTGGCAGAGGCAGAGACTTGAGGAGAGGGTGTAGATATTCTGTAGTACCCCCTGAAAATGTTGGCTGCCCCCATACCTCAGGTTTCATGTTTAAACCAGGTTTAAACCTGAACCTGACCTGAATGGAACTGAACCTCAGGTCAGGTTCAGGTTCAGGTCAGGTTTAGGTTTTGCCCAAAATGGGAAAAACTGGACCAAAACCGAACCTAGGCATCCATACCTATGTGTACCCATGACCATAACCCCTTTGCCAATCTTTTTGGACCTCTCCCTACATCCAACCCCACATACTTGCATCCAACCATCACCATGGCTAAATCAGGCTTTGACAAGTTGAATGATGCCAATTACCACATTTGGAAGGATTACATGGAGTCACTCCTTGTTGACCAGGGAGATTTATATACCCTCATGGATGGCACTGAAATGATGCCTCTCACAGGCCCCAACTCAAAGGCCATGATCACATTCAAGAAGAAGCAGTGACTTGCTTGTGCCACAATCCATCTGAATGTTGAGCCCAATCAGCTGGTGCACTGCAAGTCCAACAACCCTAAAGAGATCTGGGAAGAACTCGTGACTGCACACAATGCATGAGGTCTTGCATCTCTTATGTCACTCAGGTGCACTTTCCACACCATGACAAAAGAGGACAATGTCCCCATGCAGACCTGGATCACATCAGTTTGTGATATTGCATCCTGTATCACTGAACTTGGCTCCAATATTGCCACCAAGGACATCATCCTGGCTCTGACTTGTGGACTCCCATCAACCTACAAGTCTCTTGTGATTGCACTCAATTCCACAGATCACTCAACCCTGACCATCAATTACATCATCCAGCAACTCCTCAATGAAGAGGAACAGCAGATCTCAAACACCATTCCCTCTAATGGATCTACAAGTGCATATGTTGCATGTGCTTGCAGCACACCAGCCCCTCGCACAACCCCCACAACCTTAGTATGCTACAACTGCAAACAGACTGGACACCTCAAGAATGATTGTCCAATCTCCACTCATGAGGCTAGCACAATGTGAAGGAAGAAGGAGGAGGGCTCAGCCAATGTAGCTGAAACTGTGAACATAGCTTCAGAGGGTGCGGATGACCATATCAAGATGTTTTGATAACATGCCTTGTTCAAGAGGGTGTGTCAGAGATACAAGCTCAGATATACATATTACATAAGATATATGTAACCAGACTGTTGAAGATAATCCCAGTTCCTGCTCCTGCCCCCATCCACCTGAACTTGCCTGTTCAACAATTATGAGTGCCTTTCCTTCTTTTGGGGCTGGTTCAAGGATGTCACTGAACCCATCTCCAAACAGCAGTTTGAATTGGGGTGAATTCAGCCCAGGTGAATTGTCTTTAACTCCAGGCAAGTTATAAATTGGTGAGTCTGGAGGGAGACAGAGGAATGCTACTGCTTGGCTAACCATATTCACAAGTGATCCTGCACATTGGATTGCCACACATTTCAGTTGAACATATAGGATGTACAAGTGAAGACAAGCATACACTCGGTACCTGATTGATTGGTCTCAAATCAGGTATGGGTGTCCTGGACCACCATGGGATCCCAGAGAATCTGATTGCATGTTTCAGTTGAATTGACATAACACTGGATCACTCATTGTCAATTAAATGGTGTTGCATGTTGACACATGCAGATATATACATCCCTGATTGAAGAGCATGGTATGATCTTGTAGATTCCAACATCAGGAAGGTGCCAGATGACAGGAATATTGAACTTGCCAAGCTGAGTTTTATCACCAATTCTGGCAAGAATTGATTGCACCTCCCAAAAGGATGACTTCATTTGTTGCAAGCACCATGAATCTGGCACAAGCTGCAAGCCAAGTATTCCTTGATCAGCTGCAGATAACAGACAAGATTGGGACTCCTCACAGCTCAAACTTTCAGCAAACTCTATGCCTATGGCCACAGGGTCATCACCCCTGTTCTTGAAGAGAATTTTTGTGACATGTACCCCAGTAAGAATGTGCAGGTTAGGGTGCTTAATTACTTCCACCATAAGATAATTGGTGGATGGACTGCATTCAATCCAGGCCAGCCAACACCCAGTGGGAGCCCTGCATTGATATCTTTTTATAACAAATTGTTGGTTTTGTGAGCCAGGACCCCTGATAGTTAGTTTGACAGTCAGTATGCTCCCACTGGGAAATTTTTTCAATTTTGGCCACTGAGGGGATAATGGCAGATACCACTCCTCTCACATTACATAATCACTCCGGCTTCACAACAATGACCTTGGGTGTATATGTGTGTTGAAAGGGCTTTAGGGTGTTTTTTTTTGGGGGGTGGGGGTGGGGGGGGGTGGGGTGCTGGACAAGTATTATTTGATGGCATAGTTTGTTATACATGTGAAGGTGGGGAAGAATATATTGAGCTCAAGTAATAATCAACATCCTGGCAAGAGAAAGCACAATAGAGGTTGATGTGGACCTGGCTGATTGATAGCTGGAATTATGCTTTGTAGGAGGAGGGGACACCAAGAGATGTGTGATGGCTGGGAGTTGTTCATGAGAATGAGGCTTTGGGTGGTGGTGGACATGTTGAGGAAGGATGAGAAGAGAGTTTAAAGAGGTTTGAATCTTGTGCAGGTTGGAACAAAGCCATTGATTGGTTAATGAGTGTTGTGGATGTAGTTTCTGAGGCTCACTGACCTGACATTTTCCTCATCCCAGGAGACCACCACATCAGGAAACATGACAAAGCTCCAGAGCATGGATGTTGCTCTGGGCGCTCTGGAGGCTCCACAGCATGTCCAACTGGCTTGCAACTCTGAGAGTATCAGATCCTATAGTACACTGAACTATTTTGGGCTAGTGAGTTTGCTATGTTCAATTGTGGTCTGCACTACCAATCTGTTGACATCTTTACTAGCAGGTCTTGACATCACATCCCAACTCTTACATAAGTAAGAGAGGGTTTTAGAGGGGATTTCGGACATCACAAGACCAGGACTTTCATTTCCAATGTGCTGTGTGTCCAAGGCTGTGCCTCCATGGCTGTGCCATCTCCGGAGTTAACCACTACTGTCTCTACTGCAAATACTTTGCTTAATCCAATGAGATGTTTCACTTACTGTCCAGCATGTTACACCGTGGTTTCATGGCTGCAGAATTACCCGCCTCAACTGTTCAATGGAGAGGTCGAGTGGATGGAACACAGTCAAGAACACATGATCCGCCACTTGTCTAACTGCAAGTCTGTGGCTCGTTCCTGGCTTTCACAAACCTAAAGCATACTTCGGACCTACCATTATAACATTCTTGTGAGCAGCATCAGTGCAATATAGCTCTTGGTGGAATATAGCCCGATGATAGTTTGAACCAATCCAACACTAGTCCTTGGCAGTCCGCAATGGACTAGGAACTATGAGAATTGTAAGAATCACTATAGGAGAAATTCGAATGTGGTCAGCATTCATATTCAAACAATGCGGGCGAGTACGTCCAGGGACATACCTCCCAGGGACAGCCTGATTGCAGAATGCGGAGAACATCTCGTTTGGCTTCAAGCCATAGATGAATTCAGCAAGCATTAATTGCCCATCCCCATTAATAGCTAATATTGGCATCAGTGGCTGCATTGCACATCCCAGATATAACAACAAGCTGTGCGCACCGGGCACGATGTATATCCATCATAGACAGCCTTACCAATCTTACCAGTGTTCAGAAGGGAGACAAGATTATGGGTGAGCGCAGGAGCCTTGAGCCTGGCTATGAAGAAAATCTTGGACGAGACGACACAACTCTCGAACTGCATGATAGACGGTAAGAATTAAAGAGCCTCTGTCCTAAAACATCAGTACATCCCGGCACATCACCCACCGTCCGGACCGTCCCAATGGCTTTAGAGTTGGGGATTGGCGCTTGCCGCGCTACCGATGGTTTCGGCAAATTCCGCATATTCCATCAACATGCTGGCTGTAGGTCACCGGAAGCAAAATATGGTTTTGGCCAACTCACTAGCCCCTGGTGTTCTCGGTAGGTGGGAAGTCCACATCTCGGACGACCACATACCTTCCGCTAATGATTCATTCGCCCTCGAATACGCTTTTTCTGTTTAATCCACACTGACTTATGCTAATTATCCTTCTTCTCCGAATAGTCTTGACATAAACCATCACCAGAGGCCAGAGATCGATAACGCACAATCGAAGCGTGAAGCTTGTAAATTCCGATCAAGTTGATATACCATCCGTTCGCTTCTCACCCCTTCGTGAATGCACTCTTTCAACAGTTGAAGGCTCTGTATGTTTCAATAAGTGCCACGGTACGTGCCTTTTTCTCTGCGATATGCGTTATCGCCAAAATTCCCTGAATGTTGCGATTCTCGCCGTTTCAGATATGGGATAACTTAGGAAGGTCTTCCCCAATGCAATCCTCACATCGGGAATTGATGGGGATTCGAGGACCGACCAAGTAACCGAAAGATCTATCACTGTTCATATTCGTCCATCAGGCTGATGAAATTTCCCTTCAATATTTAAGGGTGAAGGAACCAAAAAGAGGTTCTGTATCGTCGAAGACTATCTGTCATGAACTGTGCTCCAATATCACGCGTGGCGAGGACAGTGCGGTCCAAAGTTTTATAGAGGCTCCTCCGGGTGACTCAGTGCAAACTGTCGAGTACAAGCTTCGTACATTTCCATGAGGGCCATCGACCCCACTATTTCTTATATCGACAGGATCCATCAATCATACACTTATCAAGGATGCCGTTTAGGCGGTCCGGCCACTGCCCTGCTTGGGTCATTTCAACCTCGAAACCGTTCAAACACCTCGCCCCCCACCTTCCCTACATCCATTACCAAGACCAAGCTCTCTCAATTGTACACCCCATGATTCTTTCTATGGGATGGCTCACTTAGCGATCGATCTGATTGGATTCGAATAGCGCACGACAGAAGCGCGTACGGTGAATCTCTCTCTATGACGACACGGACCAGCTCTCGCGTCAAATTAGGCAACATCCATCGCTCGATTGCTCCAATGCCACCATGGAAGGCTCTGTGCGTCGTGCTCGCCCACTCAATCCTAATGACTCCATTGGGTCTGTATACACATGTTCTTTTCGTCATCCCGCCCTCTTCCTTTTCCACAATTAGGCCACAAGTCCCAAACATCGCTTTATTTCCCTCGAAATGAACAGACGTCGGAGCCGAATCGTTCAGCCTCAAGATTGTAGCGTTCTTCAAGTCTGTACGTCTGAGGCATCATTATGTCTGGTTCTTTCGTCAAACCCCGGCCAGAAGTGGTACGACTTGGCCCAGTGTCCCAGACACCAATACTTGTAATATCAAGAATATCCAAATGAAATAATGTCTTCCACTCATCAGTCAGCGGCCCAGTCGAATCTGAACAAAGATAATCTGCAATACGGAGAAGGAGGATTCGATGAGGGGTGCATATGAATCGTACCTAGCTATGGACAATTGCATCTCCAGTTGTTGCGGTCAAGTCTTGGCGACTTCGTGGACGGTAGACCGCTGACCCCTGATGATTCAGAGGCGGATGAGATGTTTTAATTCATATATCATTCGGAGTCGTCCATGCCCTCTAGCTCGACACGGTCGTTTGGCGCGATGTGCCAATAATTTTGAGCAGAATACAACTGTACACCTGTTTTGACTTGTTTACGTATTGCCAAATGTGGGAACGTTCACTTGGGGACTTGCCGTGCAACCCTCATTTATAATTAGCCATCGCACAGGGTAGGAAATATGGCAGACGTTTCTGACCCAGAAATTGTTCAAGGTCCGTCCTGCATTCTCGGACTTTTCCCTATGTTCCGGGCATTGACGATTCCTCGCACTCCAACATGATCACACGTTTGCGATGGAATGATCGCAACGATTCTTCTATCCAGCATACCGCGAGGTGCGCGATGATAAATCCGAGACCAACTGGCTCCTGATCCACTATGAGGTGTGTGCGCCCATCAATCATTCAACAAGGCCCACCAACTAAATGCGGTATGGCCGAATGCGGATGAATACCTTGCATTTCTTGTCGCGTGCGCCTTGACGATACGTCGATAGTCGGAAAAATCAGACAAGCTTAAGCTTACGGCCACCGGGACTGGGGGACTAGAGGATCTAAAAGAACGTCTATCTGATGACGACGCCGCGTTCGCCTATGTTCGCATCACATATGCTAATGTGAGTTGTGAAGGAGAGAGCGTGGTGGGGTAGAGTCAAGCTCAATGTCCTCGCTTTTTTTTTTTCCCTTCCACACCCAAGGACAAGGAGAGCAAGCGGAATAAATTCGTTCTAGTGATATGGATCGGTCCGCAATGCAAGATTATGCGGAAAGCAAAGGTCCTGTGCATTCCGTATTACTTTACTTCTCGCCTGGGTCACCCCTCCTCCCTCCCTCCCCCCCCCTTTTCCCCCTATGTGATCCCAAAATTGACGCCGTTCACGCCTCTGATATCAATCGTCTGTTCTGACGGACGGGGATATATGATATATTATATCGCCGCACGCCGTTGTGTCGTTTCAGGTGTCCGTCCAAGCTGCCGATGTCAAGAAAGTGCTCAGCATATTTTCGATCGATGTTCCCGCGCGCGAGAAGGACGACCTGGAAGAAGGTCCAATCATTACTCGGTTACGCAAGGTACTGTGCCCATTAATATTGTCATTGCTTTCTTCCTTTGACCCTAATGTCGACCGATCCCCTCCCCCCCCCTTTTTTTTGGCCCTTGAAATCTCTGGTGCCATTTTGATGGATGGCGACCAGGCAGGAGGTGCGAGTTACGATGGTGTCTAGCCCTATTTATCCGGACTCCCTGCAATATCATTCATTGTATCTCGGTATCTGTCATTATCGTCGTCATCATCATCTGTGCATCATCCTGCATCTACGCATGCGGCTTTGAATTGATTACAGGTCCCTTAAGCTTTGGTTGCATGCAAAACGCATTTTTCTTTGAAATCTTTCTACAGTATTAGAGCTCTGATCTTATATCGAGTTCAGTTCAGACTTGTTATATATACTGCTTGATGAGGTAGCTATCTGCATGATGCCAGCCATGAAGAATTGAGGAAAACTAAGAGACTTGTATGGAAGATTGTCTGTACACTACAGGATATTATGGGCGGTTCATTAAAAATGGTATCGCGTGGTCATTGACACAATCACAAGTTTGTAGTTCTGTTCGCGGGAAGACGGAGAGAACCAAATGGGCGACATTTCAGACACACGCGCAGAAACTGGCAACGTTGAATAATGCATCGCGGATCATGCATAATCATTGTGTGCTAAAGATCAAAACAAACTATTCCAGCCGCGTATTATGTGCGTCGTAACAATGCAAAAAGAAATTATGGATTTGCCTCAAATACCCATATGAGTTGAGAAAAGGCAGAATGCAAGGATGGGGCCGAGTTAATGGGCCAGAAGGTGGGGAGGAAGGACCTACCTTGTATTTTCTGGTAAATAATACAACATCCATTTCTACGATTGATCCTCTTCGTTCACGTCTTCGTCTTCGTCTTCTTCCTCGGAATCGGAATCGCTCACGTCGATCGGACCAAGACAGACTTCCATTTCGGGTAATCGCCTTCCTGCAAAGATACCCAAAGGGGTTCTGACGCTGTCGAGGAAAGGGCGGACAGGTCGATTGAGTTGTGTCGGTTGTGGTGGTGGGATTGAGGGTTGTGAGGTGAGGGAGAGTTCGCCTTTTCGACCTCTTCGTATAGTCTAAGGAATTGGCGCGGGAAGGAAAAATTGCGATTACATGGACAATTAGCAAAGGCGAATGTTGGAAGTGAACGGCCAGAGATAGGCGGTTTGAACACGAGAGAGAAAGCGTACCGGGTACATTCACGGAGAATGGCAAGGATGCTGCTCTTTTCCGCAGGAGTGGTCGCTGCCTGGTAGCGAGCCATATGTAGTTTAGTGTCTGCGATGTGTTGCGAAAGGCGAATTTCGCGAGCTTTTAGTGCTGAAGGAGACAGGTTGGAGATGGCGTCCGGCGTCTTGGCAAGTTGGAGAGTGGCGGTAGGGGAGTGGCATTCGAAGTTGATGGGGAACTGGCACTGGGGCAGAGGATTCCGTAGACTCAAATGGGATGTCGACTGGTTGCTGACTTAGTACTGGAGCCATCGCATCCGTGATCACCGAAGATACAGTCGATAACCGTGGCTCGCAAACCGAAACAATTGGGGTTGGCATCGGTTCAATTTCCTTCTCGCCAAGAGCAAATGCTCAATAAGAGAAAGCTATAGGCAGGTGCAACTCACCCGGGATACCTCGGGTTCGATAGTTTCTAAGTCTAAATTTGACGCACCCGGTGGGCCGAGGCGAGGTCTCGTGACATCTGGCACGAAATGGACCGCCATCTCCAGATGTTTCGAAGATTTCTCCTGTTCCCTCTGAATCTGAGCCGGACGCCAATACACGAGAAAGACATCATCGAAGAGGAAGATTGGTTTGTCCGCGTATGCCCGCCTCGAGTCTTCGGATCGTGTATAGTCTAAAACGGCCTTGCGGAGTCCGTGATCAACGAGAACGAAATTGAGCTCCCCATGTCGACTTCCCCACCGTGTGACGAGTGCCATTGTCCAAGTTGAGGGTAAATTCTCCATCACAAGGGTTCGCCCGTTCACGCCCTTTTGCGAGGCTGGAAGGGGGAAAATTCCCTCTTCTGTTCTCGGCCGTGCTTTTCGTCCAATTCGGCTTGGACGGGGAGCCGGCGAAGATGAATAGAAGGCTGTGGATGTGTGGGTCAGTCCTAGTCTCAGTTTGAACATCCGGAACCGTATACCAACATGGTTTAGGTGGGAGCGGTAAGGAATCTGGTGAGAGTGGATAGAAAGAAATCCCCGCTGGTTCAGACTCAAATGAGGTGAACTCGACGGATTCGGTAGAGAAAGACTCGTCTGATCCATCGGTATAATGCAATGATGGTTCACCAGGCATCGCCAAGGGAATGGCAACACCTTCTGGAGCTGCAAGAGACCAAGGCGCACATTAGAAGACATTAAGAAGATAAAACGTGACACGAGAAATGGAAAGGCAAGGTGCCTCAAAGAGTGAATGGCTTGCCTCGGGGAAGTATCATGTAGTTAGAATGTTGGTCAGGCTTTTGGGGCAACAATGACACAGGGGGATGGGTATCATGAGTTTGAGCCCCCATGGCCTTGGACCGCTTGTTCCACTCAGGAGAGACGACGGCATCCCCACTCTGTGCAGGATATAAAGAGGGTAAAGAAGAACCAAACTTCCGTTTGGACATGAAAAGACCCTTTGGTGTGATGAAGGCAATATGGAACAAAGAGGTCAAGAAGTTATGGTGAAGGTCGCAGCGTCGGGGTAGCTTACGTAAGGGTTGGAACTACGGGGGGTTCGGATCCAAACAACACTTGACTCGACACCAATGGCAGTAAGTAATTACTCCTGCTTTGCTCTGCTCTGAAGAACAAGTGGTGATCTCTCTTCGTCACCCCTAGTCGGGGTTTGGATATGACGGAGGTAAGCGGGTTTGTATTGTCGCATTCTACGTGCTAATTGTTGCGATTTTGCAGGGCGATCACGATGCTTCGCTCTCTGGCAAGAGTTCTCAAAAGTCAGTTTTGTACAGGGCATGGGTGGAGTGTCGAGTGGCTGCTAACCCTCTCCTTGGACTGTGTTCCCGGATCGAAAGTGTTACGCTAATGCGGACTCTCCTGCACAATGCATCCTCCAGTCCGAGGACTACTTGGAATGCTTGCATCACACCAAAGAGGTCATTTTCATGACTCCTCGCGTCCCCGCTGTTATGTCTCATGTACAATCCCTTTAGATCGCTAGAGCACGGACGGTAAAGGCGCACTTTGTCCAAAAGCAGTTACATGAGGGTAAGGAAGGTCGGAAAGTCGCGGATATCCTGTCAGAAGGTGTTATTGTCGGTGTCGGGCTCATAGGAGGAGACAAAGCGAAGAAGAATAGCAAGTCTCCGTTGCTGCTTATGGAGCTCACCACGCAATCGTTGGGGTGTGCGCTGTGGATATTATCATTCCAGAGAGCCGATCTTAAGGCCTCTGCACTCAGGGCTATCTAGAATCCAATGGCGCCCTAATAAAGAACACAGCCCAGCATATTTGACCTTGAAGCGCGCGCGCACGCGGCGGGCGTATCAGGAAGTGAGGTAAATTCGCCTAGGCATTTCATATCTGTGCGAGCAGAGGGCGAAAGCTGGAGTCAGGCCATGGATTTGCGGGTTGTATGTGGGCTTCCACGCTTGGGATAGACTCTGGCCGCAAGGGACATTGTGACTGTATGGAGTAGAATGAGGTTTGGAACTACTCTTTCATACGCGCGAAGGGTTCAGATCCGTCGCTACTAAGGATTTAGTTGGACATACATGGCGTCCAGGGTGGAGAACACCTTCATCGGCCGCCACTTCGGGTCGTGGACAGCTCAATATGTGAATACACGTAATCTTGGACAAGCTAGGGCGGCCCACTACAGGACTATGGGAGACGCTCTCCGCATCCCAGAGAACAAGGCCAAGGTCGTCGCTAGGCCTCTCGATGTATGGGAATCGACATCGATCTATCTGGAACTCGCGTCAGTTCATCGCGATCTAGTTTTGCTTCCGCGCAATCCGCCTCCCCTGAACTAGAGGGGTCTGTCCCTCCTGTTACCTATCCACGATGCTAATATGCACCGCAGAAGACGGGAGAAAGTATGAAGTTAGCACCTCGCTGTATGAGGTTGCGAGGTCAGTATATCAATCCAATAATGCAGGCGCCTGTCAGGCTGTGGACTCTGACAGACCGCATCCCGAAGCAGATCAGGGAATATCAAGACATTCGTCTCTGGAGTGACTGGGATTGAGCCCGCCTCTATCATATGCTTCCTACCTGACGGCCGACAGCTGAGAGACGAGAATCTACTACAACTGGCTGGCGTGGCTGAAGAAGTTAGTCCCTCTCAGAATCCGTGCTGAATCCCATGCAGTTCTCCTAAGATCTCGATGCGACTTCAGACAGTTTATGTATTCAACCGCGATTACTTGTTCCTTGATACCGAACTCGCTGAGGTTATCCATGATCTTGAAGTTTCCATTTCTATTCGCCCTCCTCTCGACGGTGCGTCCATGTTTTCCCTCCCCTCCTACACATTACTTCATTTTCAATAAAATTCCAGACGCATCACCCGATACTCTCTTAGCATCTGCAGAAGAGCACGTGGCTTATATCCCCACCGTACTGTCGTGCCTGTCGGTCCAAGCAACTGCTCTCAGAGTCGCCGCCTCTAATCTAGACACACATGTCCTCTCCCTGTCCGAGGTGTTTGGGAACTTCGAGCCTATAGCTGTCAAGGAGCTCGATCGACAGGCAGAGCTTCTCCGTAATCACGACTTCGATCTAGAAGTAATTTCAAAGATTCGGGTGCATCCAGAATTTTTGTCGCCAAGTGTTCGCAAGGAGGTCGAAGCGGGTGTTAAGGAAAGAATGCTAGGTGATTATGTGTCAAACGTGAAGATGAAGATGGTCGCAGATTCATGTGCTAAAATCCATGGTGCCGATTTGTCTTCGATCTTCCCATGAGTCCCTATGTTCAGCATCTTCTCTTTCAAACATAGAGGATCTATCGATCAGATTTTCGAGCGCCCAAACTTCGATGCGCCAACTTACCGCTGGGGCAGATCAGGTCCGTGCATCTATTACTGACTCTTTGTGAGTGTTTATGTCGTCCTCTCTGTGAATTTCTCATGAATTGGTCTTCCAAGTCTCCAAGAGGCTGAACCCTCTTTACGTCGAGCTGATCGGTCATTGATGCGAATGCGCGAATACCACTCGACCCTCAGGAGTGAAACTCCTTTCTTCCCCTGCTTCTTTCACACCAGTTGACAAACCTCCCAACAGATAACTCGCCGACCTCTAGTGCTATGGTTCGGGGTAAGCAAATGTTTTCCAGTCCCATTTGTCCGTATTCCCATCTCATCTCATCTCAGATATCTCCAACATCGAGAAGTCAATTCGGAAAGATGTGGAAAAAGTGAACGAAATCCAGGTTGGATGAGCCCTGCCATTCCTTCCCTCCCCCCTGAAATTTGTTGATCTGTGTTTTAGAATCGTTCAACTGCTCATATTTTGACAGTCCTACGTCGAGTCTCCTTTCTCCAGTCAACCCTGGCGGAGCTTCCCGCGACACTTACGACGTTGGAGACAGAACTCCGCGGGAAGGGCGGCTTCACTCACTTGCAGCGGTTGCATAATATGCTTTATATGTATGGTGCCACGTTGGTCGAGATTGTTCGTAGAAAGGAATTCAGTGAGCGGCATTGTATCTCAGGTCCGTTAAATCGTCTGATCCGTAGGCACTCCATTAGGCAAGTTCTTCGCTGAGCGGGCACACACTATTGCCGAGGTGATGGCACGGCTATCGTACGTTGAATGAACTTCTGCATCCACGCCGTCGTCACTTCATTCATTTGTTCCGCTTGCCAGAGCCACCGAGCGGAAGCGACGCCAAGTTTATCGTGGCGAAGTCCATGGCCAACTCCCATTCGAGTCCAAAGGGATGGATGAGCCCACTCCAATGATGGAAGTATCGACTACTGGCCATACAGAGAGCGTCTTCTCTTTGACTCGCGAAGATATCACATGTACGTTATTTTCCCTGGTCTTTTCCTTGTGCTAAGCGAACGACACTTCATTTTTCAGTATTTCTCGATGTCATCGATCAGATCGAGCGCACCGTGCAGATATCTGTGCCGATTTCAGCAATATCGCCGGACGAGGCGCGAGATCCAGGTGGGGATCATGCGAATATTCATCCGCTGAAAGAGACTCGAGCTGCATTGGAGAAGCTCGTCTCTCGGATGGAGAGCTTGGGGAGTGAGTTTGACAAGTTGGTTGAACGATCTGGTCAGAACCTGGAATCATCCTCTGCCCTGATTCTGGTATTGATCTCATTCGCCCTCATGATTTTAGTTCTCTCCGCTGATCGCATGGTACATTCCAAGCGGAGAAGTGGGTGTAGTTTTCCCAGCCCAAAAGGTTTACATTTATGCAGTATTTTATAGGCGCCAGCGATGCATCGGCATACCGTGACGCTCTCGATCAACTCCGCGAACTCCAGGAGGCCAAGATAGCCGCCGATCAAGCACTCGTCGAAGAACGTGAACAGTCAACGGCCGAGATTCGTCACCTTCGGAATCAGCAATCTGAAATAATGCGCGAGAATCAAGATCGCCTGACGCGATTGAATAGCGAGTTGGAAGCTCTGCGTTCAGCTGCTGAACATGAAGCAACTGTCCGGAATGCATTGGAAGGTCGGCACACTGAACTACTGGCCAGTGTCGAAGACCAGGGCCGGAGACTTGCAAGTGCACTCTCCGATGCGACACGAAGGACAAAATACGCGGAAGTCATATCCCTTGAGCTGGAGCGGGTGCGGGCCGAAGCAGAAGAAAGCCGCCGAGTTCAAACTGTCACCGACGAACGCTTAACCACCCTACTGGCTGAGCAAGCCGAGACTCTTCGAAAGCTGGAGGAAGCCCGTGCACGGGGCGAAGATCTTGAAGAACAAATCAACTTTGCTCGTGCTGAAGGAGATGAGGCCTTTAGGGCACTGAACGAGGCGACTCGAGAAAAGGACCGGCTTCTGCGCACACAAACCATGGAAGCTGACCGCTTGCTGCGTGACCATATTGCCGAGGCCGATGGCGATCGGGCTGTCCTTGAACATCAATTTTCCGAGCTGCAAGCGAAGCATGATGGCACCGAACGCCAACTGCAGGAAGCCCTTATGGAGCTCGATGTCAGCAGAGCCGACATCGCAGGCCTTCGGGAAGAGCTCCAGAGGGCCCAACATGAAGTCATCGAAGCGCAGGCGGCGAAACTTGCACTTCGAGAAGATGTAGCTCGCGTAAAGGATAAAGTCGACGAACAAGCGCGGCGTTTGACTAGCACTGATCATTTACTTGCCGACATACTGGAGATTGCAGTCTCTTTCCGAGATACTGATGCCCGCGTCATGGCCTCCATACAGAAAACGCTTGCCCACGCATCCAAGCCCTCTGCTCGGCACGCCATGGCGGATTCTCTGGCGAGTGTGGCGAAATCTGCACCTTCTGCTGGTATAGCTGGAGCAGATGCTCTTGCCGTCTGGACTACGCCCGTTGATTTGTCTGACCCTGCAACGTCTATCGATATCTTGAAGCAATTCGATTTGGATGCATTTACCGAAACTATCCTCAAGTCTGGTTCCACAATACGGAAGTGGCAGAAACAATGCAAAGATTATCGAGAAAGAGCACGGGGAAAAATTGCCTTCAGGGATTTTACCAAGGGAGATTTGGCCCTGTTTTTGCCCACCCGCAATGCGATACTAAAACCATGGGCGGCCTTTAATGGTACCGTCTGCCAATTTTATCGCAATCATAATATCGCCTCAAACCTTTCTCACAGTATCGTTCCCCCACTACTTCCTCAAGCAAACACCGCAAATAGCGGCTCAACTGAAAAACCGCGAATGGATTGTCGCGAGAATTACCTCCATCACCGAAAGCGTAGTTGATAGTCGAGTCTGTGGCCACACTTCTCTCTGCCGGCTTGGAAACTGATGTAGTCTCGCCCCCATAGGACCCCAACTCAAATCCCTATCGGTGCGAAATAACACTCTTTGCCCAATGCATTGAATACGCTTTTACTGACTCATTTCTTAGACTTGGGAATGGCGTCAAATTCTATACGCTGGAAGTGGAAGTCTATACCCAGCCGATTGGCCCTCAACGTCGGGCAGTCTCAACGCCGTATCGAAGTCCCTCTGCGGACGGACCCAATACTCAAACTCGGGACCGGACCGCAAGCTGGAATGGACCAACCACTTCCTCACCAGATGAGATGGACAAGATGATAATTTCTCCTTCGCCTAATAGTGTAGTTCCTCGAACCGGGACAAGTCCTGCAGGACCATCATCCTTATCAAAACTACTCGCACAGGCACCATCCCCCGACGATAAGGAGGAAGAATCCTCACCGCCGAAATCTCCAAGCCCCACGCCCCAGCCGCCTACGGTAACTGCTGCACCGAGGAGTAGAACCTCCTCTGGCCACTCACATACACTCATTCGTCCTACCATTATCACACCATCATCCCCCCTCCGGCCCTCTTCGACGCGCTCCAATGCCTCTTCCCATCCTTCGGGACCGTTCGCCAAACACCCCCCATTTTCTTTCGGATCATCCCCTTCACTTCCTAAAGTAGCACCCGCCACGGCTCTCTCGAGTAGGGGACCACCAGTAGTGAAATCCCCATCCCCTCCTGCAGCGCCAGAGCTATCCATATCGCCGCCCACGCGTACAGCTAGTGTTCTGGACACGCCGTCGCCGGAGGGCTCGGCCTCGGAGGGCATGTCCAATGTACTTCTGAGTCGCAGCCGAAAGCGTACCTTGTCGACTAAGACCTCACCGACCACGGGCACTAGTACTGGTGGTGGAATGCTCATGGGCGCCGGTACGAGCGCTGGAAGTGTATTAGCAAATCTAGCGACTAGCTGGGGACTTGGGAGACGGAAAAGGGCAAATTCCGGAAGCGAGGCGATTAACACAGATGTTGGAGTGGAAGTGATCGAAGAGGGTGAGACAGATGAGGGATCGGGGACGATCTCAAGCCCTACTAGATTGAAGACGAGCGAAGCAAGAGAACTATTGAGGAAGTTCGAATCCCCTAATAAATAGCAGGGGACTAATGCAAACTGTCTCAGAACGTACATGATAATGGTATCTGCGTGGACATCCACACACTATTTCCGCCCAAGAACGTCGTAATGATCGCATCCTACTTTCAATAGCCAGGCGGCTCTCAGGTCTGATCGTGTGGGGAGTGTTTGACCTGGGGACAACAAAAAATTCGTAGCAGGAAGGGTGGAAGGATCCGCCGCATACGTCATTATTCGAATGCGCTGACGACTTGAGAGACTTGGTGCCAGATTATACAGAATTTCTAGCCTGAGTTCGATTGGCATAGAGTTCCATGGGCAGGAACTACGACCTAAGTCATACAACAGTGAATGAACGATGTGCGATGCAACGAACTTTCTAGGGATAGACGCACTCGCGGAATGTAATGCCAGCAGGAGAGGGCGAGAATGGCAGAGAAGGAAGAAGGCCTCACTCTCAGTCATCCTTGCTAACACTGTATTCCGTTCCAAGGACCGCGCTAGAGTGTCCCGCATTGTCTTCACCGGCCACAGGTCGGGGTCGTCAGATTCATCCCAGGGGCTCACAACTCCAGTGGTAGCATAGAGTTCGAGCTTTTGAAGGGTGAAATTGCCATTTCGTACGCAACGCGTGATTCTCGAACCGCCTCGAGTCCCAGTGCGTTCCCATTGCATCCGATCTCGCGAAGCCGGAGAGCACGATCTGAAGTGAGGTATGAAATAATAAAAGGACCGGAAGCAGGTGTGAGGCCAATCAGAGAGATGTCCACACTTCTGAGATGAGGAGAGGTCAACTGAGTGAAGAATTCTTCTGCGAACGTGTCGCCCAGCGATGTATTGCCGCTCAGAACCAGGCGAGACACATGTGATTTGTTGAGTGAGGAAGTGAAGTCAGATATGACATCCACCCTCCCGGTCAAGTCATTCTGAAGAAAAAAAAAACTTGGTCTCCACATTAACCTAGCGAACGCGTAAGTCCGCCCACATTTTGGATATTTAACTCCTGCAGGGTCGGGTTCCCTCGTATGTACGCAGAAATTGCACGTAAACCTAAATAGGGGGAGACGGTAAGAGATACTATATGTACGATTCGGTTCCATTGCCAGAATACAGTACCAGCCATTCCTATTGCATTTTGGTTCAAGTTTAACTCTGTGAGCTCCACTTTACGACCTCGAGGCGAACAAAGAAATTCGAAGAGAGCAATGGACCCATAGTCCCCGATTTCATTGCGACTCAAATTTAATTTCTTTATTCTGGGCTTCATGAGCAGATAATCGATGACTTGCTGGGCTCCTACGGACGCATATTGAATTGAAGGAAGTGAACATCTGAGGTGATCGCACCATCGATGTGTGATAGACCATTTTCCATCAAATCTAGAGTTAATATTGAACTTGCAACGGAAGATCGAGGGACACGAGTGATCATGACGAAGGTTGAGATTCGGATGCAGTGAAGCGGCAAGTTCCTAGCCTCAACTTTTCAAGCCATCCCATGAAAGCCAATTTCAAGGTGAGCAGTGAATGCACGGTCTTCCACGTAGCCAATAACATTTCTATATATAAGTTTTCGAATTTGTGCGGGACGGTCTACAGACAAGGAAATGTTTTATTTACTCCAAATGGCAACTCTATCCTGAGTCCAGTGGGCAATCGCGTATCCGTATTCGATCTTGTCAAGTGGGTTCTGATTGCGGCCGTCAGCGGGGGAGAAGTTTGCTTACTCGCCCCTAACAGCAATAAATCTTATACATTTCCATTCGAAAACCGCAAAAATATTGCAACCATTGCTCTGAGTCCCGACTCAAATATCTTGTTGAGTGTTGATGAAGGTTTGTTATTTGTGGCGCTATATTGTTTGAATCTTATGGCATACTTGCAGATGGCCGTGCCTTACTGGTCAATTTTCGGAGAGGCGTCGTTCTCCACCATTTCAATTTTCACAAACCTGTGAAATGTGTGACTTTCTCCCCCAATGGAAAGTATGCATGTTTTTTCTTCGGGCTTCTCTCCCTCTCTGAAGTATGCGAGTAGATTTATTGCTGCCACACATGACTCACATGTTCAAGTTTGGAAAACCCCAAACCACCTCATTCGTGAATTCGCACCTTTTGAACTGCATCGCACGTATACTGGTCATCATGACGAAGTCCTGAGCATCCAGTGGTCCGCCGATTCTAGGTCGGTCTCTCCCAGCACATGGATCTATGAAGGCGCTCAAACCCAGAACGTCTAAGATTCTTCTTAACAACGTCTCGTGACATGACAGCTCGCTTATTCACATTGGATCCCCTTGAGGGTTACCGTCCGAAAACATTTGCTGGCCACCGAGATGCTGTGCTCAGCGCTTATTTTTCTAATGATAAAAAAACTGTGAGTCTTCCTAGTGCAACAGGACATGGCTTTATTTACCATGGACCATGTAGATATACACCGTGAGTCGCGACGGGGCAGTGTTTACTTGGCGAGCGGTACGGGGCGAGGACCCAGGCAATGAGGAAGACATGGATGAAATGCCCGTGGCAAGCAGTTCCAAAGACGACAACTCCATCCCTAATACCAGGTGGGGTGTCAGTGAACGGCACTATTTCAACTTTCCCAACACAAAAGTCGTATCCACCGCATTTCACGCGTCGTCCAATCTTCTCATTGTGGGGTTTTCATCCGGCATCTTTGGACTGTGGGAAATGCCAGACTTCACGAATATCCACACTCTGAGCATTTCACAAGAGAAGATTTCGTCGTTGGCTGTTAATTCCACGGGCGAGTGGTTGGCGTTTGGTGCCTCCAAGCTCGGCCAGCTGCTCGTCTGGGAATGGCAATCAGAGTCGTATGTCCTGAAACAACAGGGGCATTATTTCGACATGAATACGCTCTCCTTCTCCTCAGATGCTCAGAACGTGGCCACGGGAGGCGACGACGGAAAAGTCAAACTCTGGAACGCTACTTCTGGTTTCAATTTCGTTACCTTTACAGAACATTCATCTTCCATCTCCGCAGTGGAATTCGCCAAGCAGGGCCAGGTCCTATTTTCTGCGTCGTTGGACGGTACCGTTCGGGCCTATGACTTGATCCGATATCGCAACTTCCGTACATTCACCTCACCTATGCCTGTTCAATTTTCAAGCTTAGCCGTTGACCCATCCGGAGAAGTGGTCGCAGCAGGTTCCACGGATAGTTTCGAAGTGTACATGTGGTCTGTTCAAACCGGCAAGTTGCTGGATGTCTTGACAGGACACGAGGGCCCTGTCAATGCACTTGCGTTCTCGCCCACGGGAAATCAGCTTGCAAGTGGATCGTGGGATAAAACTCTTCGTCTTTGGAATGTCTTTGGGCGCAGTCGAGCAGTTGAGCCTTTCCAGCTGAACTCGGATGTTCTTGCCCTTGCTTTTCGTCCCGACGGGCACGAGCTTGCCGCATCTACGCTAGACGGCCAGATTGCATTTTGGGACGTCAAAGATGGGAGGCAGACAGGCCTGATCGAAGGGAGAAAAGATATATCGGGGGGGCGCAAGGCAGACGACCGTATTACAGCGGCGAACAACACTTCGGGCAAATCCTTCAATAGTATGGCGTATACAGCAGACGGCACATGCCTCATCGCTGGTGGCAACAGCAAATATGTCGTCATCTATGATGTCCGTGAGGGCGTCATGGTCAAAAAGTTCCAGATTTCCGAGAATCTCTCTCTCGATGGGACGCAAGAATTCCTTGACAACCGCCTAATGACTGAAGCGGGGGCCCAATTGACGACCATGGGGACGACAGTGATCTTGAGGACCGCATGGATATTTCCTTACCGGGGGCCAGTCATGGAGATCTGTCAAAGCGACGGTATCGACAAGAAGCAAGAACCAAGTGTGTCAGATTCTCTCCAACTGGGAGAGTATGGGCTGCGGCCTCGACCGAGGGCCTCCTCATATACTCTCTCGATGACACGATCACATTTGATCCCTTCGACCTTGATATAGATCTTACTCCACAGTCCGTTCTCTCAGTCCTGGCACAGGGTCAATATCTCAAGTCCCTTGTTATGGCGTTCCGGCTGAACGAGAAGGCCCTAATCAAGCGCACGTACGAGGCCGTCCCACCTGGTGATATACAGCTTGTGGCACGGCAGTTACCAGTCGCCTATGTCCCCTCTATTCTACGGTTCATCGGAACGCATGTAGAAAATAGTCCACACATGGAATTCGATTTGCGATGGATCCATGCACTCCTCGGAGCCCATGGGCGTTATATGAGGGATAGATCAACCGAATTCGCACCCGTTTTCCGTGCGATACAAAAGGGACTGGGCGACTTTCAACGAAGTATTGCAAAGATGTGGGCCCCTTCCGCAATTAAAGCTTATCCCATGAAGAATAATAGTCGAGTTTTTCCTTAGGTGCGACGAGAATACTTCGACGATATCATATTTACTCGACAGAGTAAAGCAAGCCCAGGGAGAACCCGGGATGTTGGTGGATAGTCCTGCAGCATGAAGACAGGAAGTACATGTGTCGCATTTCGGAATTCAGATGTAGAGTACGGTGTCCAAAGATCATGTCATCTTATTGAACTCCCATCATCGCCTAGCGTTTTTGTTGTGTTTGGTGGCCCTTTAGCCGGAAGCGTAGCAGCGGTATTCAGGGGCACATCGTCCAACCGCTCGTACCCTGAACACCAGGTGAACAAACATGGGAGTCACCCCACAAGACAAAAGCAGACGACGGTGTCAACTCACAATTCCTCTTTTCAATTGGACGTGTTCCCGCCTCGTTCTGGAGGCGTCTGCGGGCGTCAATTTCTTTCTTGGCAAAGTAGAAGGATCCTGCTCCGGCCAGGAGCAGGGCTCCCATACCAATGGCCTACATACCCCTTATTAGATTGAACCCACCCAGCAAGAATGAGAGCGCGAAGTAAAGCTTGCCATTGACTGAGGTGTGTTCATACTGGTGGCCGGATACGGTCACATCTGCTCGGGTCTACCCGAAGTTCACACGACAAACCTATCATAATGTACATTCTCGTACGCTCCCTGCGTGCTGGGATCTCCCTCCGCACAATTTCCACACGGTCGACCCGTCTATACTCAGGCCCGCCCCCGCTGTCGGATCCGTTCCCACTGCCTCTCGAATCCGACGAGTTCGCTCAGCAGGATTCAATACATCAAGATCTCTTGCCTGACCCAATCCCACGACCAAATGAGTCTCTCGACTCTCTTCGCGCACGACTAAATTATCAATCGAGGAAACGGGGCACACTAGAGTCCGATTTGCTTCTCAGCACGTTTGCCAAGGAGCGTTTGCCCACGATGACGAGAGCTGAACTTGAGCAATTTGACAAGGCAAGTTCAGGGAACCTTCCTAAAAACCTCCCACGATTGCTGAAGGGGGATGTGGATTGAACTCAGCTTATGGATGAACCGGATTGGGATATATATTATTGGGCAATTAATAAACGCACACCGCCAGAACGATGGGCTGGTTCTTCGCTGCTCGAGATGCTCCGAGTGCACGCTCGGAACGAGGGAAAAGTCGTCCGTCGCATGCCCCCCTTACCAGAGCTGAATAGAGACTAATACGGAACGCTCTATTCCCGTGAATTGTAATAATGTGCTCAATCGAAAGCGAAGGAAAACCCAGAGTTGTAACTGTGCTCGAAACAGTTACGCGAATCAGAAAGTTCTAGAGCCTCGGATTCGGGTTAAGAACTGCGAGGCTTTCTTTCCGGGGGATTATTTTGGCTACCGTTGTGCAGCAGAATACCGTCGTAAAAGCAGTCGGTCGACCCACCCGTTCTTGGGGAACGGTTTCTCCCACTGGTTATGTAGATGCACTACGAAAATTTTCTGGAGAACCTTGTCCAAGTCCCCGCCCTCCTGTAAGCTGTGACCTTTGCCCCACGTCCGCCCGTCTTTCGTGAATGGGTTGGGCAATCGATTATCCATACGACATGAACGCCCTTCGGCGAAACAATAAGGCAGGACTTTGAAAGGCGGGACAGATGATGCGATGAGCCGCCGCCAAAGCTTATAGTAGAGGTGGGAGCCCCAATCCGTGGAGCCGGGACGTGGAGGCGGCGAACTCTCCATAATATGGAAAGCTTCACAAAGGTATGGAGACTTCTGAAAAAAATGCATCAATGCACCGTTCATGGGCTGATATATTTTATCTGTACGATTAATGTGGATGAGGAACCACCATTATAACCACTAGAACGAGACAACCAGATAAACTCACTATAACAGTCCCACTCGGAAACGAACTCGTGCTCGAGGAGAGGTTTGAGGTCTCGTGTCAGCAACGAGTCCATATCTACCCAGACACCACCGTGCACCCAGATGACAAGCAAGCGTAGCAGGTCCCCATCCACCCACGCCTTGGAATCCGACGAATGTAGCCTTGGGGAATCTTCTAATGGCGTCCCCTTCGCCAACCCAACAACATCCACTAGCCGGACCTCAAAGGCCCCGGAATGCATTCGCAAATATCCCGCTACTCGGGGGTGGCTCGCTAGGTTTAGCCCGTTCGTCCATAATATCAACCGAGAGGACATCAGATCCTGCGTCGCGAAGAACGATTTAAGCATCCATTCCTGTCTTTCGCTGAAAGGAATGAGATCTGCGCGCCAGTACGTGTGAAAATTAGTTCGCTGAGCTGCAGGAAGAGGCGAAGAGGGTCGGGAGGCCACATGGGGAGGTGGAATAGTGCCTGCAAAATCGTAGCAGTCCATTCCCAGCCGCATGTCTACACCAGCATGCACTTCATATTGCTTTGGTGCTCTTGCTTTTGTCAGGTTGTATAGAGACCCATCGGCACGAATGCGTTCCTCAGAAAAACACCCCGCTAGAGGTTCTATTGGAAGCACCTCCTGGCGCACCCATGAACGCGCGTAGAACATGATTTCGATGTGGACTTCCCAACTGTATAAGAACCATAAAAGTGCAAAGAGCACGGCCCCTGCAGACACCTTCATAGCAAGTATAATGCGCGGGTCGGAGAATATACGAAACCGAAGACGGTGATGTGGTTGTCGGGCTTTCTCATAATCATTACGCACGCGATATTCGGGAAGAGTGGGTGCTCGAGACCGCAGCATGGTGGATGCGGCGACGCCAAGGTCTCGAAATTAATCCCAAGTGGTACAGATAGTCTCACTTGATAGGGAGATTGTCTCTCTTTCCTGGAGTTGGAGGGAGTCAGAAAGCCAACGGAGAGCAGTCTGCAATCATTGCAACAGACTGACAAGGGAACTTCTAAATTTAGAATTTGGTGCAAGGTAGATACCGGGCGGCAGTGCTGATTGCTCTTGGGAGAAAACGAACGATTGCAGTCGAGCTACATTCTCTGCAGGGCCATACGGGGACAATACATACATGGCTGGGTGGACGTGGCAAACAGTGAAGTAAACAAGACGGCAAGGAACGGAGAACATATGGTACGGAGGGCGATTGGATCGCAGAGAATGGTGTAATAGCGGAAAGCTTAGTAAAGCTAAATGGCCAAAGACAAGGCGGTAAAGAGGTGGGTTTAGGCGCGATGGTAGAATAGTGGTGGTTAAGACGATGAACCCCCAAGTCGACCCCACGCAAACAAGTCTTTGCCTTTGTCTGGCTGATCATTAGGCTGTCGTGGCTCCACAAGCAGACTGCGACGGTACAGATCTTGAAGATCATTACCATTCCCTTTTGATAAATCCCCGAAGGCTACAGCGAGATACCTCTGGGCTTCAGCAATCTCAAGAAGATTGTAAGGTTCTTGGAAACGTTGCATATCTGTCGGGCGTATAACACCTTGTAGCCATAGCACATGAAGGATACAAAGGATATAAACACACCCTGAACAATACGGGATAGCTGAAAGTAGCGGTGGAAATTGAGTAATGTCCGATTCGGGTCTTGTGGTGAAGCCCGAAATGCTGGATTCCCATCGCGACAGAAGATAATATCAGTCAAGTATATGCCTAGAGACATGGATCAGCAGCTCATTTTCCCCAGAAGAGTAACAATACACCAACCGAGGAAAGGAATACCGGGGGATTTGTTCCCCGCAAACGCGACCGATATTCCGCATGATTTCGGGAGTGATCGACAACTTTTCGCAGGGCATCGAGAGTAGCACGGCTTCGAGTAGGAAGACCCTGAATGTAAGCAATATGTTAACTTCTGTTCGTCAAAAAACTGTACAAGAACATACCGCCCAAGTTTTGGTCAAACGTGATATTGTGGAAGAATCGAGAGCAGCCATTATCGCGCGGAGCGTGCTGAAGTTACTAAGATGATTTAAACAACGCTGTTGGGGAGGTATTGATTAGGACCGAAACAAAAAAAAAACGATCAAAAGATAGGCTGACATCTGCGAGTTTGATGAAGTATTTTAATAATCCGGTCCGTTTGCGGGCGTCTTGTTGTTCGTTTAATATGCACTCTGTCACCCAACCAGTGATAGAATTGCTCAGAGTCGTAACAGCCCTGACTGAATCGGCCGCGCGAACTCCTGCTTGACCGGACGCAAGCAACTCCTCTGGTCGTATGGCACAATACAGCCTAGACTCCATTAGTGTGAGTTGCCTTGCCAATTCCAGGACGTCGAAGTCGAGAACAGATACGGCATTAAACGAATTATTCCGCAAGCTCGCGTGCAACGTCTTGTGCATGACAGGTGTTGGGGGAACGGCACCGTTGGCAGAGGCAGCAGCGGAGATCTGTAAGCCATCACGAAGCCCGGGACGTAATCGATCCGCAGATCGTGCTCGAGTAAGTTTATGTCCAATACCATTAGCGGAGAGAGTGGCGCCTTGCTCTATCCGAATATTGACAAGATCTAGTATTCTTTGCGCCTGAGATCCCAGGGCAGGAGTCGCTAAGTCTCGTAAGAACTGCTGCATACGAGGTAGCACGACACCATCCGTTTGAGGCTGCCAATACCCTTCAAGCCACGATTTCATGGCGTTACACGTCCGTACCCGTACGAGCCGAAGTTTCGTTTCCTCCCAGGCCCGCAAGTCAACTGGTGATAACTGCCATCCTTGAGGGGGTTCAAGCGCAAATCGTTGCATGAGTAGCGTAAGGAAGTCATCCGGAGAAGTAAACAGACGGAACGTAAGGAAGAAGGCATGCGAGAACGTTGCGTCTGGGAAGGCGCGGTGATCGGTTATCTTCACGACAAGAACCTCTAAAGTGGCGCCGGTCATTGCGCCTTCGCTGTTTAACGATATGTCCCGTGGGTCATAATCATCACCAACAAGCCAATCATCGGATGCCGCAGATGGGTCGGCCTTGGCTGTAGATAGAACAGGAGCTTGTGGGATTCCAGATGCTGATCCTGGAACGGAGGGTAGTTCCCCTCGTTTTATCTTTTCTTCGAGGTGTGCAGTAGGCCCATTCCTTGTGCCCGCCGGTGCACCAAAAGTTTCACTAGGCAATGTGGACAACGACGTTGCCGGGGAAGAGTCCAACATGGGTGCATCTCTTCTATCTGATCCAGAGTCCTCATCCGTTCTCTGGGACTCAGTCTCGCTGAGGGGTGCGTGATCCACGCGAATAGATATTCCCACAGTGGCACGCTGGAATGCGTCAGCGATTGGAGTGGCTGGTCCTTGAGAGGGCACTCGAGCGGTTGGCGCATCGAGGGAGGGTCGTGATCGTTGAACGGCCATCTCAGCGAGTGCGACATTAGACACAGGGCCCAGTGGAACATGCATCGTGGGATCTTCGTATCCTGAAGCATGTAGCGTATCGTCGGCAACAGTCTGTTCGGGGAGTAAGGGTGCCTGATCATCACCATCAGAGTCGGCAGACTCTGCGTATCTTTGCAGTTCCTCCCCATAGGAAGAGTATTGTGAATACGCGGCAGATGAAGCAGGACTGTTGGATCGTGAATCCTGGGCCGGATACGTTGATGGCGGAGGGAGGACAAATATGATGAAAGGCTCCTCCCCCATCCTGCGGCTCAAGCACAATTTGACGGAGGTTACGCATTCGGCACCCGCGCGCAGAGCACCAGTGGCGGCCTGGAGACACGTGCCTTTCTCCTCATCTTCGTTCTCGGTCGCTCGAAGAGACGTTATTGCACGAATAGAATCCACGAGCGATGACGTATAGGCGAATAGGGTGGACTTGGCCGTCTCCAATGCCATCAACTCTCGTGGTTTTGCCTCCGTAATCTCTGGGGTTGCCATGACGGAATCCACAAGAGCCAGGAGTTGACGGACTTGATCCACTGTCTCCCGGGTCATTTCAATGAGATGGCCCTTGCTGGAAGCGTGGGCGTTTTGAGAATGGGAATGTACATGACCGATAAATGCAGCGATGATGGAGAGTAATCGGTCGTGCGTGGCTCGCAGGGTGATAAGGAGCTGTGCGGTCGAAGTCGGACCTCTAGGCCAAGCAGAGACGTGACCTGCCTCCGAATCTGAATTAAAAGATGACACGGAGGAGCCACTGGCATATGATGATACTGCTGGACTAGACGGTTGTTCTTCTTGTGGGATTGGAGGATGTGGGACACGTTCTGGAGAATGTGAAAATGTGGGGGCGGTAGGCGTTCGTCTCGCTGACTTTCGCAAGTCAACCATACTGCGCGCACGCATAGAAATCGACGACAGGGAACTGTTGGTCAAAGGGACAGGGGGCCGCGATAATCGGTCATCAGCACGGTAACCATCTGAATCTTGATCCTGCCCCCCCGGTGTAGGCGTTGCTCCAAGCAACCGGTCATACGGATCTTCGGTCGGGGACAAAGCTCGTCGCTCTGGAAGCTCCAAACCACAATTCACAGCAACGTCCAAAAAGGCGCGCACATGGCCATAAACAGTCTGACCCATACGCATCATTTCTTCGATCTCATAGTCCATCTCGTCCTCTTCTAGCGCGCGCATCTCAGAAGCCTTGCGCGCTTGGTTCACAAGTCGCGCTAGGTCTGACAGGACTTGTTTGCGTGCGGCAGCTAGGTTTGGAAATGTGGCCAAAGCCGGAGAGTCTCGACCTAGACAATCCGTCGCGGACAGGACAGACCGTACGCATGATATGACACAAGCAGTAGAAGGCTGGAAGTGCGTTATTCGGCGTGCTCGGACTGCGTTCTGTAGCAGAGAAAGTGCTTGAACCAGGGAGATGAGCAAAGACGGCGTCGAGTTGATGTCATCCGCAACTGAACCATGAGATGATGATATTGAGTTAGAAGCTGAGTGATGTTTATTGGTCGGAGTCTGTTTGTTGCGAGCAGTTCGGGACTACTCGGGGACACGTTAGGTTCCCTAGTGACTTCCGATCAACGGCATCAAATGCTAACCTTTTTGGGTCGGGGAGGGGATGGAGTTGCGGTCGCATTAACATAATTGCTGGGAAACCAACCCCTCCGTCCGTCTAGCTCCCCGTCCCACCAACCAGTTTGATCTCGATTGAGGACGTGAATCACCTGCCCGGCGCGAAAGCTGAGGCATTGCACATTTGGTGCCACCGGAATAAAGTCATGCATAGCAAGGACATAATCTTCCTCATTGTGAGCAGCATCCAAGTAGCCAGAGGCTGGATAGTTCTCGTCGGCAACCGAAGCCAGACTAGCCTGCGCAGGGGAACGGGAACGAGAAGAGCTAGCCTCAGAACGAGAACTCCGATGGGAAGAGCCATTGTAAGAAGAGCCATTGGAAGACGACGGTCGGTTTTGAGAAGGTGGCTCGTAGGTCGTAATTGCCGTGTTGATGCCCGGCGCTTTACGTCGCAAGGCGTAAGTCATGGCACGGGAACAATCCCAAGAATCAGAACCAGCAAATGGGTGGCAACTACAGGACTGGATAACTGGCCCCACCTGAGGAGAAAACGCGACATCAATGGTAAGATTGTATGTAGGGTGATGAAGTTGTACAAACAAACCCAGGGAATGACGGTGTGGAATCAGCCCGAAGCGAAAGAAGGATGCACTCGCGTCGGACAGCTTGCCCAAGACTGGGATGGAAAACAGCCCTCGCTGCAGCGCTAGTCGTAAATAAGTTTGACAGTATCACAAGTGATCGCCTTTATTGGGATTACGTAATTATGCCAACTGCCATTGATGCAATGATGCATGTGCACGCAGCAGACGCTTGTTGCATCATTAAATGATAGGGTCTATTGTCTCCCCAAGGGCATGGAAAGATTGTAGTAGAAAGTTGCCCAATTCATGCAAGGTTTTCCCTGTAAACCTATCTTGCTCTGTGAATGAGATCCTTGATCACGATAGGTGTCCTCCAATTCGGGGATAGGATGCTTAGTTAGATAGACAGAAACAATGTCCTCGAACAGAAAAAAAGGAAACATCTCAGTCCACCCGCTTCTTGAGCCCCATCTCCATTTCCTCGGCTGGCTTGCGGTGCTGGTATGAATACTTTCCGCCTATCCGAAGACCACCTGTGAAAATTTTCTGATCCAAACCGAAGGGTATCCTAAACCCTTTACCCTTCGGGCCGCTCTTAAAGCCCGGTCCCTCGTACAGAATTATTTCGATGGGAGGATTCAGGCGGGGCCAGGCGACGTATTCGACGCCATGACCCAATATGTAGAATAGCGAGATGACGGCGAAGAATGTCCAGAACACATTGTAGTAGAATAGGGAGTAGTCTGCCGCCGAACAGTCAGTATCGTAAGACTGCATCGCGGCAGCAAAAACGTACTGGAGGCTCTTGGGAGAGAAAGCCCTGCAAAGATCATGAAAAGGGAAAAAAGGAGCGTGTATGGCATCTATGGAATGTGATCGGTGAGGAAAATCCGGGGTCACCACAGGTCATGCGGACACGTACTGATCTTGTAATAAGTGGCCTGCTGTCGATCACAAGCGAAAGGGATGTCGCAGGCCCCCGGCGAGGGACCCACGCACCAGTAAACAGATCAAATGCATCCTGGGAGAAGAAGTTTCAGTCCCCTGTGACTCTCCACAGGGCGTGCAGGAGACTTACTTGTCGGTCACCATCAAAATAATTGTTCTTGATGTAACGGACCATGGAATTCTGACCATCCTGTAACAAACCCTGTTTCGTTCGGGTACCGGTGCGAGTATAGTCCGTCTTCAGAGCCCCTGTACCACTGTACGCTTTAGACACGTAGTCGGCATGATCGGCCCAGACTATAAACGGAATGAGCAGGAGTATTTAGACGCTACATTGGAACATGGGGTGAACTAATCACCGTTACGAAAAACGCCCATGAATTCTTCGTGATCGTCCACTTGTTCTTTCTCGCCGAGGACACCGATCTTGTGCAATTGTTGTGAGAGCACTCGCTTCGCAAATGCACACTGAACAACGTTCGTCCGGTCCAAGCAATCCTGTGCGATTGTCACCGTTAGATAGCATAAAACTAAATGGCTGCCGATGGCACTCGCCATGCAATTGGAGCGGATAACGCCTTTCTGCAATTTGATAGGGACTGGGCTATCCGCTTTCTGATGGAAATATCTAGGCCGAAAGCGTCACCGAAGCTAGCAACAAGTGTGGTCATTTACGCATGACTCACCCAAGATCCTGGACATGATCGTCCAGTCGATCAACTAGAATCTTGACCTTTTCAAACTTCATGCCCTTGGTCTCAGTCGCAAAGTCCCAGTACTCGTAGTGTACATTGTCGATTTTGCATTCCGCGAGCCGACGCTCATAGGCTTCCTTGATTGGCTTCTCATGTCCCTTTTGCTTAACAAGATTGACGAGGACTTGCGAGCCATACGTCCGTATTTGGTCCATCAAATGCAAGCGCAATGCACTAGGCTAAAGGATCGTGGCGTCAGCGTTGGGCATGAATTGGAACACGAATAAACAATGCATACGGTATCACTGCGATCCATCACTTGGAGATCAGGCTTATAGCGTAGATTATTGATTTCAGCCCAGTAGACTGGGACGCTTCCTCGAGTCTGGACGAAGCTCATTCGGGTAGTACCAGCCACCTCGGCAAAACCACCATAGCCCACTCGTGCATTGGTGACTTTGTCGTTATCACCTTCCTCGTCGATAAAAATTATCTGTTCCGTCTCATTAAAGTTTGCAACATGCCCTTGGTCGTCTATTCCACGAGTGAAATACCGTGTTCCGGCACGGTATCGGGAGCGGCGCGAAATGAGAACAAAGTTGAATGGTATACGTCCAATGTGGGTTTGTCGGATATCAAATGCTAGAAAATCATATATTGAAGGTGAGCGATGAACCAGCGAGGGACGAGCACAGTGAGCTCACAGCCATAAATTATGGGAAGAATATATCGGCTCAACTATTCGAAGGAAGCGCCTATCGTCAACTTCGAAATCATCGATAGTTCCATGGACATACGTACATCTTGGTCAGGATTAGAGGTGGTAATGTCTATGAACCGAGATTGAAGAAATTTATTCCAGAAAAAACGATCGTCAGCCTGGAAAGTTATGTCAACTTTAGCTGAATACCAACAACAACCGTCAACTTGAACGCACAGTCTGCCACAAGGGACGCCCTTCATTGGGATTTACGGTCTGAGCTTGGAGTGTCCGAGTCAGGTCCCATCCATAGCTGAACCATAGCACGCTAGAAGCGAGGTGGTGTTCGACAAGATCAACCAAGTGCTTCTCGACGGGATGTTCCACAAGGGAGTTTCGCAACGGAGTCGCGACAGGAAGGACGCGAAACTCAGTCGCAAGGTAGATAGTGTGTCCATTCATTCTACCGCGTGCGGGAGACCGACCCGTGATAAGCACGAGGAAGTCGGCTAGTCCCAACGTGGGCGCGTTAGAAACGGCGGGTACAGTGATCAAATTTCTCACTTGTGGATAGAGTCAAGAGGCCCACGATGCCATACACTGTGAGGGCGCGGAAACTTTTGGACGGTGCAGCAACGTCCCAGTCTACAGAATTGGGTCAGGAGACCTGCAAGACGGCGTTGGTTATCATTACCATTTAGCAATATATCTCCGGTAAGACGGTTGATAGTCAAAGATTTGCTAACAGCGTCCCTATTTCCACTTGGGTCGGCGGGCTCGAATGTATAGAGGTCGGGTGTGACATAACTGAAGAAACACTGGTCAGCGCTCACTGAGAGTATTGATAAGAGCCTGGGCACACAGATTCAATGTCTCATGCAAGACACTAGACTCGCGCGCCATTTACGGAGTGTGAAAGGTGGATATGAAGGATAGGAACAACGCAAGTTACCGAAACATGGAGGTCCAGCCGCAAATTAGTGTTGCGGTGAACTCGGACTTAAGCCGACTTGAGTCCCAAGCCAGTCTGTTTCAAGTCAAGTCAAGTCAAGTCAAGCCAAGTCATTTGATTACAAATATTCGGCTTGGACTTAGCTTTGAAGGAGTTGGCTTGACTTGAAGTGGACTCAAGTCAAGACTTCATTAGCAAATGTATCTGCCCTGAAATAATACAAACATTGAGCTTCATGCATAGCTAGAGCACTCCACAGCATAGCACGTTACTGCAACCTTGTGGTAAAATCTCTGCCCCAAGTCTGTCTTTTCGGGGATGTCGATTGGATTTAAAAATATTTTCGGATTTTATGTTCAATTTCCGTTGGAATTACCGTTAACTTCCAGCCATACCATCTTTAGATCGAGCACTGCTGGATGGCCGGGGTGTGTGACACATTAGGCACCTGAGCAAGGTGGAAGTCCTCGTACTATAGTACAAATAGCACCATTGACCTTACTCGAGAACCTTGCCAGGTTCATTCAAGTGATCACTCCCATCTTGTCAGAACTCAAAAGAGTGAGTTACATAATATTTACAACCAGAGGTAATTTAGAGAGAAAACCCGGGAGAAGAACAGAAACAAAGCGATAAAGGAAATGAATGGGTTAGTTGAGTATGAGTGTCCGTCACAGTGCCAAAAGAATGTAACGAATTTGTCCATGAAGTGATGATCCTAGTCTAAAAGAGTGGTGCAGATGTGGCCTACATAAGGGTATGGAGTGTGGCAACAATCACTCCAATCATCGCCGCCCCAAATGAACCGAAAGGTAAGGCGGAGATAGAGGGCACCGAGCTGGATTGGGAGGATGTAGTAGCGCGAGACAATGATGTTGGCGACCCTGTGCTTGTAGACACCCCGCTTGTCGTACTGAAAGAGATCCCCGAAGTACTACGGCCTGATGAAGTCACCAAGGGCGTAGAGCCACCAAAGTAGGTTGCGGTGGGCGTTGGAGCCGGTGAATTGTAATTGGCCAATGTCTCGTAATACGTGCAACTAGACGAAGGTCCAGGTGAATGCGCAGACGGTGTGACAGGTTCTCCTTGATAGAAAGTGCTAGTCGCCCCATTCGAAACATAGATACCCATAGGCTCTGTGGGATCCCCAAGGCAGGTCGAAAAGCCCGTGCTGTAATTTCAGGCATGTTCCAACCGCAGCCAAGTCTAGAAGTACGAAGAAATCAGAACGAAGAATAGAAGAGGCCCAATCGGAGAAATCGATCGCGTACGTGTCCCAAATCTATGAACATTAGAAGTCAGGGAGAGCAGCCCAAGATGGTTCGAAACGTATCTCTACGCACATGTCCGCAGTATTGTGTGGCACCGGGCGCATCTAGACACGCACGGAAGCTGTCATAGAAACGAAGAGATCTAGGTACTGGGAGATGCAAAGCGGAGGTGTTGAGATACTCACCAGAAATATGCAGCACCCATGAAATTTGTCCATTCGTGATACTGGCGTAGTATGCCGCCATACGACGTACCAAATACAAGACCCCCTATGCAAAAGGTCAATCTAGGTCACATGAGAATAAGAGGGAAACTTGCCTATGGGATTGCCGTTTCCATCCGCACCCTAGAACATTGTTATAAAAGGAGAGATATGGAGTGTAGACAAACATGACGCACGTGAGGATCGAGTTCGCCCCCTGCATCATTCTTCGGGATGTTGAGGAGCGTCAAGTCTCCAGTGCCAGTGATCTGCACATAGTTCGGGGTTTGGATCCAGTGTGCGCCGGTGATAGAACCAGGAGGCATCAAGCGTGTCCCATATCCAGTCTAATACGGGTGTGAGCTAATCGAGAGGGAGTCAATAAAGCGAGGAACCCACTTACACGAAGGCACCATGCCACCTCAATACGCTCCGTGTTTCCAATGGCAGAATCGCCATACGAAGAAGTATTTTGGGGAGGAGCCCAGAGACAGAAATCGTCCAGGGCATTCACTAAGGAAATTTACAGACGTGACCTTGCGGCGGATACAATGGTGGGACTCACAGTAGGAGTTCTGGCAGTTGGAAGTCTGATTGCTTCCTGTTCCGCACTGCGTGCATGGACCTGTTAGCGACATACGGGTGCACAAGGGAAGGAAGCCATACCTCATTCGTACCGGTCTGGCCAGCTTCAGAAATTTGGGGAGTGTTGAAATTTGGAATATACGTCGCCGTGTACTTTGGAATTGGTTGAGAAAAGACTGGACTAGGTTGAGCGAACGCGGAGTCCACCATCCATAAGCTGATGAGCATGGGGATCGAATACGCAATCATTGGAACACTAAATACTGGAGGAGAAAAAACGAGAGGAAGTGGTGGGATCTGCCCTGACGACTAAATTGAAATATCATGTCACCTTGGTACCTTATCGCCTGGAGCTTGCCGTACCGACTTCGAGCAACGCTGTGACATGTGAGATGATGTCTCTCGAATGTTACATAATTCTGTTCTGAAATCATTCATCCAATCTAGATTGCCCACCTTTTGGACCGAGAGTCCAGGGTGTTGCTCGCAGTTCTTCATATCGGGCGCCCCTCTTGGGCCAACGCTTCAGTGCGAATTGTGTTAATGAGGTGAACGTATTCCTAGGGTCATTATCTCCTAGCTCTCACTTTCCTAACCAAATCCCAAGTTGTCTAGTCATGTCAGCAATATGAGGCGTCCACCATACCAGAAACCCACTGGTCAGACTACATGTATTCGGAGGTCGGTCCATACAAAACCTAGTGGCAAATGGTCTCGCCTACCATCAGATGAGCACAGTCTAGACCAGGATTCATTCTCTCGATGTTCTTGACCGTTACGCCGAACTTTAGGGCCAAGTCCCAGCATGTATCCCCCAGAACCACAGTATATAGGTTCCCTCCGCTTGCACAGGATCGTGGTGGGGGTTTTAACGATGATGAAGGCGTCGAGACGAGGCGGAAAACGAGGAGAAGGAAGACGGCAATGATAAGGAAGAAGGGGAGAAGGATTTGATAGGAAGACGATGACGAGGCTGAGGTCTGAGGAGACTCGGACCGAAGGGGTGCTGCAGGAGGGGGATTATTATCGATCAGAAGAGAGGAAATAATCATAGGTGGGCGCACCAGGACCAATGTACCGCATCTCCCCTCCAAACTCAGTTCCAGCTTCACCCAGCCAGAGGCCCTGTGGGACCCAAAGTGCGGAATTGAGATTTCCAAATAACAGATACGAAGCATGGGGCGTACAGAATCATCTTGGAATGTGTATTGTTGGGTGTCACTGTCGTACCCAACACGAGTCATTCCTTCCGGCAGTCGATCCTATGCATGTGTTGACAGCTAATCCCGCAATAAAAGGAGAGATGCGCATTCACCGAATCATCTTCGTTCCAGCGGTTAGCCATCAAGAAGAGCAATATACGCAAGTTCTACATCATCGTGTAATATATTACGACATAGGCCATCACGTAAGCACGATGGGGCCGTGACACAATGAGTCTGTGACAGGCCATTACCTAAACTCTCCCTGCTTACTGCCGTCGATTGTTGAGGAGCAAGAGATTATCTGAAATATACGTACCGTTAAAGTTGGGCGGATGAAGAATACGAAGCACACTGAATTGTGGCGCGGAGCGTTGTAATATACACAGTATACGGACGGGCCGTGCACCGGCACGTTACATGGAATTCGGACCTACATGAGTTGGCTGCCCTAGCTAGAAAAAGAAAGCATCGGTCCAAGGATATCTCCGGATGATGTCCGCACCGCCTCCACCGGCGGAATATCCTAACAGGTACATGTATCCTGTAGAACTTGAACCGGAGGTACGGAAATATCGGTACACAGCCATAGTTTCCTTCGGGCTACCCGGCGTTCCGACCATGAGAACATGTAATGCGTCCCGAGGGGAACGACATATTAGCCAAGGCGAATCCTTTCTCCAGGACCGTGTTTCTCCCCCAGCATAATATATAAGCAGAGCATCAAATTCTCTGAGCCAATAACTCGCAAGGACTGCATCGGAGTCCCATCGTGGTGTCGCTTCACAATCGGAGGGCACGTCGCCTTAGTTGCACATCCGTCTATTACATCTTATGCAGAGATTGGAGGCATAACACAGTGCGAAGACTCGCGAGATCTTAGAAGTGATATACAGTCGATATCGCGGAGAAGATGAGAAACTACCTAGAGTCAGAAGTAATGAACCCCAGAGAAGCCGAGCAGGGAAATGACCAGACACAGAGAGACAGCAGCCAAACCAGAGCAGGTGCACCAAGATTACGAGAAGTGTTAGATGTCGCCCCATCCCCCTTCGGCGAGCTTATAGGAGGCCTCGCTTTCAGGCTGATCCGGACTGTCGACCAACTTAGCCACACGTTCCTCGGCACGGCCTGGAGATATGATACAGAGTAAACCGAGAATCGACGAAGAGAGAAGAGTCACAACACCTTTACGGAGATAGACGCGGGTGTGTGATGCATGAGAAAGAATGTGGCCTCCAATAGGCTTTACTACAAAGGTGATCAAGTACAGGAATCCGCGAAGGAAATGGAGCCTTAGCTATAGCAACTAACGAGATGGGCCGGCAAACATTGCAGATGCACCAGGATCCGCTGCATAGAGAAAGGGATGATAGCCTGAACATTCTTGCTATCAAAAGGATCAACAGGAAACGAACCTTGGACTTGATTGGTAATGAGAACAGCCACCTAGTCAGAGGAAATGTTTGGACAGAAGGAACCGTAATGTTAAATAGGATGAAATAGACTCACGTTGAATTCTTCAGATAATTTCGACAATCGAGCGAGCATCTTTGGACACTAATTTAAATCCTAGTGGATCAATGTCAAAATGATGAGGACGAACCTGTCCAAGCTGTTGAAGATGGAACACGATTAGTATATAGATTACCTAGCATCCGATGGACGTGCCTTTTGCTGTCTTTCACTCAATTCCCCTCTCCCAGAATAATCAACACGAAACAAGGCCATAATACTATCGACGATCTAATAATAGATTTCTCGGTGATTCTGTGACGTTTGTAACAGCCCGGAGAAAAGCCCACAAGGAGTTTGAAGGTTTTCTCTTCTGCGAACCTACTTGCACATTCCTGTATAAGCTCGAACTGATTTTCGCTATTGTGTGCACGCGCTAATAGGAACGAAACACGCCCCATCAGCTTAGCTCAGGCGTACCTGGAGAGATCATTCACCGTAGAGAATATTCTCGAGTGCAGCATCTCCATCAATGCCGAGCGCTTCAGCAATACTTCTGATTCGTTCTGGTCGAAACGTTCCTTCAGTGTCGATGTATGCGACCTAGGCCATCGAAACTAAGTAGATAATTTACGGAGTGGGGACAGCAAAAAATCACCTTGCCACCGGCTCCTCCCAGTTCCTCTGGTAATTGGGCCATTACTGATATCGTGTGAGCAAGTTGCGTTTTTCCCGTTCTAAATTCGCCATAAACTGAGGGAAAGAGAGATGTAGTGCGCTTGGGAAAGAGATAGAAGATTGGAAAAGACCTTCTGAGATCGACTGCGACTGGAATCCACCTGCATACGGGGAGGACATGAACCGAATGCCAATGCAAACGTCGAAGGTAAGCGCACCACCAAGAATAGCATCTACAGCCTTGCTCCCCGTGCTGATGTGGAAGACTCTCTTCCGGTGCTCTGACACCTGAATACCTGTCTGGAACGAAGAACCCATAATTTTGTGGACGGCTTCCTAAGGGAGGACAATATATAGTGAAATACATCGGCCCGGTATGATCTTTACTTGCCTTAATCTTGTCCACTTTGGCTTCAGAAAGACCCTAGAAAGTAGGGGGGAATAGTTGTTCACGAAGTAGTCCACGGAGAAGACCGTCGCACACCTTGATTTTGAGCAGATTACGTTTTGATGTCATATGTACAGACGAAACAGTATTGAGAGAGGCAGCCTAAAGGTATATTTAAAGAATCATCAGACATCTCTCACACATGATATCCTAGTGGAAAAGACATACTTTAAGCTTGTTGATATCTTGAACATTGATTCCCTTGAATCCAGAAATTCTCCGTCAGTATACCATGGCGAAAGCATCGACGCGTCTCCAAACCGAAAATATTCAAATACAGCTCACATGGGATTGCAGCTCCTCTACTGGTGTGAATAAGACCTCCTGCACGTCGGGGGGAGGGGGGGTCTACCGTATGAGTGAAAAGAAAGACACCCTGTCCAAGCTACAGCAAACCTCAATATCTTCGTCTGGAGGGGGGGAGGTATTTCTAATAGAGGCGGAAGTTCCGCGAGCCATACTATGGAGAATGAAGGACGGGCGGGGCCAAGGGAGAGAGTACTCGAAACTTGAGGACGCGTTCTGAGATTTACCGCGGAGTCACGTGCACGTTGGTTGCGAACTCGAAACCCAAAAGTATGACTGGTCTCGTACCCAGCCGTTAGGCGATTTCCCGCGCGCAAGAGGCTGGGAACGAGCCTAACGTATGACCTTTTTACGACGATATGATTTCATGATGGTCCCCCGGAAGCGGCTGTACAGTACTTGTACAAAATGGGCGAGCTCCAGTCTCCGTTAGTTGGACTCTGGTGCCGTTACTGTACTACAGTGCACGTTTGTTCCACTGCCTTTTCCAGTGAATACCCCTATTCTAAGCGCCGTACTCTCCTTACTTATTCGGTAGTGGCGACAAGCGCCAATCCCTGACTCTTGAGCGGTGTCATATGGATATCTATTTTTTCATTATTCTTTTCACCCTTCTTGTATGTCCAGATGCTATACACATTTCTAAGTTAATGTTGCCGCGACTGGTTCAACTAAATTGACTCAAGTCAAGCCAAGTCCTCAACCCTTTTGTCTCACGAACTAAGGGGCTTTTTTTTGCCGCAGGATGAAAGAGAATGGATTCAAATGATGCTATAGAAGTTGATAAGTCTGAGGCAAATAGTGACATGATGAGAGCACCGCGAGGCTTTCTTTTTAAAAGTTCCGAAAAGGACTCGAGTTTTCTGCAACGCTAAATTTTGATTCTGAGCCCATTCCGGGCCATTCAAAGTTTGTGCAACCAAATCCGACGGTGATTCCCAGTGTGTACAATACTATTCTCTTGGTTCCCAACACATCGATGAAGTCTTACCGTCCTGCATATTTCCCGACCCCTGCACCTGAGCTTATCCCACCTTTAGGGCCAGTTTGGGTGCACCAGAAATGTTTCTAGGAAATGCTTTTCTCAATATAAAAGTGGTGAAAGGACTAGAAACCTTTCCCCATTTTTATATTGAGAACGCGTTTCCCAAAAACGTTTCTTGTGCAGCCGAAGTGGCCCTTAGTCACCTCTTCAACAAACCGCTATACTCGTGGCTCAGGTGGCTTATCTAGTTTTAGAAACCGTAAACAAAATATTTGCGAGGTCTGCAACCTTCAAAAGAACCATACCATGTTACGTGTATGCCTTTGAGAGAACGATAATAGATTTACAATGGAGATATGGTCAGTTCAACAATTCTTTTGCTGGCATTGTGCCGTCGGTGACGACGTGACAGTGTGACGTAACCACGCGTCGCACAGATCCAAATCTTACAGAATCGTGGAACTAATCGGGCACGGGGTATTGCAGGAACCTTGCCGTTGCTGCATACACTTGCACGATGCTAGTCTACTATCACAAGTCAGGCCTTGACTAAATGATTATTTGCGCGCCTCATGCTTGCAGCTCGTCTTTGCACTGAATCAAGGGGAATCGAATCTGGATCAATAATGTTATCGCAAGCTTCCTGAGCTCTGACTTGCTATATCTTGATCTAGGACAGAATCAGACCACTTGGTCTCGCCACCTTATCCATGCAGGCTGCCTTGACTGACCGTATATAGAAATTTACCCACTAAAATGTCCCTCTCTACCGGATACCTAGTGTCTATATGATGCGTGCATCTTTTTACCAAGCAAATTTTTTGCCCCTCATTGAGCATTGTTCAACATGGCGCTCGTAAACGACCTCTGGAATGGACCTGAGAGGATCGTGCTCGGCATCGATCTTGGGACAGTGTACAGCGCAGTAGCGTACTCTTATCTGTGTCAAGGTTAGATGTACCACACAGAACAAGGAACAAATGCTTACGCGACGAATAAAACAGGCGGTCCAAGATCGATTACATCGGTATCCGAGTGGCCTGACCAGGCGAAAGTAAGTGAGCCGAGGGTCCCTACCCTGCTGTGGTATGATAGAGGCAAGGTGAGCGTGTTTCAATCCAAGGATGGTGCATCTCTCTCATGCGTTCCTTAGCCCGCAAAGTGTGGAGCCTCCGCGCTCACCCCGAATGCCACACAAGCGAAGAAAAAGGGCTGGCAACTTGCCAAGCTCTTTAAACTTCATGTACACCCCGAGACGATGAAATTGGACCATACATTCGAAACTTCAGGTCCTTCGCTTAATGAATGGAACATCCTGTAATGAGACTCACCAACTTCTTGGTCAGATCTTCCTGATGGGGTTACTATTAGTCAAATTTATTCCGACTACATGGCTTATCTCGTAAGCCATACTCGACACTTTTTCGAGGGACACGTCCTCGACGGAGGCATGGTGTGGGACAACCACTTTGAATCGGCGGATATTATCATTACGCACCCTAATGGCTGGGGCATACGAGAACAGCACTTCCTACGGAAAGCAGCTATTGACGCCGGATTTCCAGACCCGCAAAAGACAGGGCCCGGATTCGATTTCTCACCGATGTAGAGGCTTGCGTTCATTTTTGCGTGCTGAACGGAAGGTTTGGGTCCGATTGGCTCAAGGTTCGTGCTATCGGCCTGGATATGGTAGCCGTACCTCAACTAAATCCTCTACACCCAATAGCGAGGTGTACAATTCGCTATGTGTGACGCCGGCGGCTCGACCGTTGATATCACAACGTATGAAGTTACCAGAACGGAACCCTCCCTCCTCCTGAAAGAGACACGAGCGTCAGCGTGTGAGTCAGTCCCTGCCTCCTGGCGAGTCATTTACTTACCCCGTTACTTGGGCCAGCTGTCCCGGCCGGGGCTATTTTCGTCGCACGGGCCGCTCAAAGGGATCTGAACAACCAAGACAAGGCGGCCTATGCCGAATTTGGCGAACCCGACATCGAACCGCATGCAATCAACAAGTCAGATCCCATAGAAAGCGCCCACCGTATCATACAGAAAATACTGCCTCTCTTAGCGAGGGTCCTCAGGATCTTAGAGCAAATAATATGCATCTTAGAGAACGCGGTCCGCCTGGAAAATGAGCTCGCACAGGAGGATGCAGCCACTTCCTTTCACTACGAGGTAACAGAAGAGTCGGTGGTGTCTGACGAGAGATATCATTATCCACCCTTTCCGAAGGCAAAGAAAAGGTAGTCACCGTCCAAAATGACTTTTCACTCGACATGGCAGGAGATCCACTCGCTGGAAAGGGAGAAAAGGAGTCGGGCCCAATCGAGGGAGCGATACCCATGTCCTCTGATGAAGAAAAGGTGGTCAGCGTGAGGGGTAGGTCTGCGCTCGGGGCAGCACGTACTCCCCTCAACGGCGAGGTCGTCAAAGATTCCCTACCGTTCCAGGGTGTGATACCGACGCTCCCTTTGAGTGTAAACGAGGCGCGGGTTTCCGGGATCCAGAATTCACTTGCGCCTGGGGCGGACAACCCCCCCAAGTCCGGGACGACAGCAGAGGTGGTGCCGATACAGGGAGTAATGTCTATATTCTCTTTCTGGAAGAAATTTGACGTGGCTCCTTGAATATTCTCAGAGACACTGCTGTCTCCTTTGACCCGTACGTCGACATGATCGTGGCTGCCCTGAGGAAACAGACCGCGGCCTCGGAAATCAAGGCAAGTGTGTCACGACATATCCATACACTCGTTTACACATAGGTATCCGTAAACAGCATATTTTTCTTGTTGGGACTTTGAGCAAAAGCCAGTACCTATGCCGGAAATTAATCGTTGAGATGGCAAAAGAGAACCGGCAGATCACCGTCGTGGATGATTCGGCGTGAGCCCCAATAGCTTGGAGACTGACTTGCTTGCTTAAGAGATGCCTTTCTTAGAGCAAAACTAACTGCGGAGGGCGCGGCGAGCGGTCAGGACCTTGTAAATGGCCGCGCTTGCAGATTTTCTTACGGTGTAGATGTCGCGCCAATATTTGCTCCCCACGATAAGGAACACCAAGGCCGCCAAATCCATCGGTTGGCGGATGGCCGCGATCACATTCATCACGAATGGTCTCAAGTCGCAGCCAGAGCGAGTTTGATATCCAGATCGATAGGCCCATATCCTCTCTGATATCGGTTATATCTTACATAGGACCAGAATATCAAGATCAAGGATAGCGTCTCCAGGGACTACGTCAAGTATTATAATACAGGGACCCCTAAACTCAGCACTTTTTCCGTCGCGCTGTACGCCTTCACCACCGTGGACCAGGAGGCGCCTCGATTCATGCGAGATCCCCATCGTCGATTTCTCGGCCTCATTCCCCTTCGTCGCCCACGATTGAGAAAGGGTTTCAGGAAAATGTGCGACCTCTCCGCAGACCTTAGTCGCATATCTGGAGGTCTGGAACGACTAAGGGGCCCGGACGGTGCGTTCTGGGTCCTTAATTTTAGCATCGGGATCGAGTTCGGTGGCGTCGAGCTGCAGGCGTATGTCGAATGGGTGGAAAACGTGGGTAAAGCTCTAATTCGTCGAAGCCCTCATATTTAACGCACGTAATCCTGCTTAGGGGTTTAAAAGACGTGGTGGTGTCACAATTCTTCCAAGCGAAGTTGTGGGGTCAAAACCTGACACGTAGCCTTAATTCGCCATCCGAATACTATCATAATATCACACTGGTTCAATTCTCCATAACACTGTCAGCTCCCCCACCCTATTACTCTGTTTCATGGCGTCGAGTCTATTATCAATTGTAATGCATTGGTCAGGCTTTTTTTCTTTTCTATTTCCTCGCAAGTCGCCTCACGGATCCAGACCGGCTCTTGCTAACGTATGTGATCCCCATGTCCTGTCAGTACGAAAGATTGAACACGCAGATGCTCTATTAATATCGCCGGCCTCAGGGGCATGCACTTGCCTACAATCCCTCGCATTCCTCATCCCTTCGTTCGCTCCATATCAATCGGCGGGCAATGAACATATAATGCCCTGGACATCACCCCTTCTGCCTTACACTCCAACTCACACTATAATGAGTTTCGTGGACTCGAATCACGGTGAATCGGTGAATCGGATGCAGACACGTATGACAGTTTGCTGGAGTATGTTTGCGCGCCTAAATTGTTCCCAGTGAGATTTCTGTTAGGGTATTTCTAAAAGCTATAGGCTAAGAATAGAGGAGTCACAGGGGGGTTGGGTTAGGCTCAATACAGGAGGATCAAAGGAGAGAATGAACGGAAGAGTGGGTCTCTGGCCAGCGGCGATCATCACATCAGAATGATACAGACTACCGAGAACATCAGATCAATGACTTGTAGGCTTCACCCACACTAGTACTGTGACATTGCAGAAATGAATATTATTAATAAATTGGTGTATGTGCGCCAATTGAATTCAGGAGGGATTTTGCACAGGGCACATATCAAGATGTATGCATTATTTTCATGTAGTGTTCGAAGCCCACTCGTGAGCCCAAGGGGAACCACAACAGAGCTTAGCATCAGAAGATGAAGAGCAGACTCATGTATACTACTCGAACAAAGAACGGAAGCCGGATGGCCATTACATACCCCACTGCTGATTATCTGCGACGAACTCTCCGGTGATGGTCGCGTGACAGTACGTTGCGCTCGATGGCACTCGTCGGAGATTCTGGGGTTTTCATTGTCGTCGCCGTAGACATTGGTGCCGCAGCAGGATCTCTTCTGATCGTCGCTCCTCTCAGGTGCCTATCCGCTCCTGTCGTTGGGGCCAGTGGTCAAACGGGAACACTTGCGGCTCTCCTCCTTGCGGGGCTGACTCGGAGTGGCCCAGATCAATCTCTCCGCCTGCCCCAGCATCCACTCTCGCACGACTGTGCGCCTGACATCGACAGTGATAAGGTTCGGAAGTTCAGGGCCCGAGGGCACTGTGTCAAAGAACAGAGGCCAAACGGCCATCACGTACCCCACAGCTGATTATCTGCGACAAGCTCTCCGGCGATGGCGAGGAAGATAAAAGATGCAAGGACACCAGAGTGGAGAGGGGTAGAGGTCACAGAGGGTGAATAGGCAGGGGGCTCCCATCAGTGATTCCCAAAGACGTGCTTTGATATGGATGACCTACCCCAAGCATAAAGAGGATGTTCTGGAATGCCGGTGATCGAAAGGTCTCTATCAAACCAGGGGAACACAGCCTTACTATGTTGATATTCTCGCATTGGTGTTGTTGTGCGTTGTTAGTTACCTCGCGAGCCAGGGTGTTGGCCCAGTAATCGAACAGCTCGACAGGGAGTTTCCCCTGCGTGCACAGCCTTGGATTTCGTTGGATCATGTGACGAACCAGGCGAGGTCGGCTGGACAAGCAAGGGAGACGAACTCGCGATTGAAGGGTGCTCGGAAATCCGTTCGAAACTTATACCATCATCCCTAAAGAACTATGCCCGCAATCCGGGACACAATGTTGGATCCTGTGACCGCCAAATGCTCTCTCTTATGTAAACATAAGAGTCGGGCTGCAGTTATCAATACACTGAATGGTAATTGTTACCATGGTTAGGGCGTTGGTAGCCTCAAGTGATGACTTTACCAAGGGTTGATGGAGGCCCGATGTATGAAGCGAAAGTCACAGCCCAGCCTTGAATAATGTGGGCAAGACAGCACAAGAAGGACCAGAATTCGGCGACGAACCCTGCATGGTTTTAATGCCTGACACAGTAATGCCTACAGATATTTATGAGATAAAGTGCCCAGTATTTCTTTGCATTTACACCTGAGCCCTCCCAGCGACCCATCTGACAAACTCGGCCAAAATCCAGTGCAGGTTCCAACATCTTTGAATAGACTGAGAGTCTCATGAATAGAAGTTCGGTTACTGTCGTACAGACCTCTTCAGTCCTTAGAACGCGCAGATTCCTCTCCATACTCACGCATCAATGCTGGTTGTGTTGCACCAAAGTGCACAGCGCTCAAATCATGGTGACGCATAAACGGATGCTTGCACAATTGGTCGGACGAGGATTGACAAGCTCTAGAAAGACAACGGGGGCAGGAAGACACGATCTAGTCCAAGTCTGCTGAAAAGACAGATGGGACGATCATTAAAAATATATATCAGCAATCATGAAAGACACCCACCACCACCACCGCCACCGCCAATGTCTTCACCTCCTCCACCTATATCATCGGCATCATCTTGGGATCCAGTCTCAAAGTAATTCTCGTTGTAATCATCCTCTTCTTCGTCTTCGTAGTCATCAACTTCCTCGTCGTCTTCGTTCTTCTTCCCCTCTTCGTCTTCGTCAGATCCATCTTTTTTCTAATTAGGCTGCGAGTGAACAGGGGCCGACGAAGAAAGATAAGGGGGTGGTCACCTCATCATCGTCTTCAATACCAAGGTCATTGATATCTAGCTTTTTTGCACGTTTTGGTTTCACTACAGAAAGGGAAGCACTGTCACATCGTGGTTCGCTTCGGGCCATTTGAGAGTTCCTACTCTTCTTTGGCTTTTTCTTCGGGTTAAAGAACATCTCCCACAGTTCTGGGGGGAAAAACTCCTTATTTAAGTCTGAGGGAACGAGCTTTGGCTGTGCGGCTGCCGTCGGTCGATATTTATCTGAATACCGAGGTAGATCTAAAAATGGAGGTCAGTACTAACATTTCCTGCCATTCGGTGAGATATAATCACCAGTCCTCTTCTCTTCCTCGACAATGTAGTACTTAGAGCGTCGAAGCCTATGGATGAGATCATTTTGAGATTGACAAGATCGTCTTTCATCGTCGTCGAATTCTGTGAGTACAGGGAGAGGATCCATATCCTAAGCAACCAAAAATAAGGAGGCATCAAGGCGTCTAAAAAGAAGGGCTGACGGGGTACATCGCGGTCGGCTCACGCGACAGGGTTTGAAGGTCAGCAAAAGTGAGGCCCATTGGTGGCATTGAGCCTCCAAAGAGTCCCCCGCGCCCTCCAAACCCACCGCGCCCTCCACCGCGCCCACCGCCACCACCACGCCCACGAGACATGATCTCCACTCAACGCAAAACCCCGCGGCAAATCACGGAAGTCTCAAGGCGGAGTTGAAAGGCGGAGTTTTAAAGCTTCGAGGTTGTCTCTTTCTCTTTTCACGGTTACCACCTTCTCATCCTCTCACCGCCGCCCGTCCCCTTTACAACCAATGGCTACCGCACTCGACAAGTCTCTTGACGACGTGGGTCTTTTAGCCCCCGTCTAGGTGCCCTCGCCCTTCGCTGACTCGCGCCACGACTGTCTTAAAAAGATCATCTCTTCGCGACCCAGAGGTCGCCGAGGCGCACGACGTTCTGCGCGGGGCCCTGCCGCTGCTACAGCCGCCGAGGCGCCTGTCACTAGTGCTCGCGCACGGTACGCAGGCGCGGTGCCCGCTGCGAACGGCAACCGTGTCGTTAGCGCCCCGGCTGCGACCCCTGTCGTGCAAGCGGATGCTACTAAAATCATTGTCTCCAACCTTCCTTTTGACGTTAATGAGCATCAGATTAAGGTACGCACTGCCCTCGCGCTTTTTTGATGGCAGTGTAACTTAAGCGCCGGCCATCAGGAATTATTCAGCTCGACTGTGGGTCCCCTCCGTGAGGTCAACTTGCATTACGACCACAAAGGCGTCTCAAAAGGTGTTGCCGCTGTCACCTTCAATCGAAAGGGGGATGGGAATAAGGCATTCACCCAGTATAACAATCGCTTGATCGACGGGAGTTAGTACAACCTCTTCCCTTCCATGTCCGCGCGAGTACGCAGTTGCGAGGATGCGTTACGCACGATTTCGGCTTGATTCCGTCACGAAGAAAATGGCCACTAATTGCGAATATTGTCCTCCCCTACTTCCTTTCACTCCCGCCCCATTCAACAGAACGACCGATGAAAATCGAAATTGTCGTGGATCCCGCTCGCCCAGCCGCAATTAGTCTTTCGCAACGCGTAGCTCCCGCCTCAGTCACTACCGTCGTTGCCGCCACGAACGGAACTGGATCCACTCAGAGGTTAGTTGGCCCCTCGGCCGAACTTGGGCGCATCGTTTGCGCCGAACTGCGCCTTGAACGCTCATGGTTTGCCGTTTTCTTTTCATCTCCCCGGATGTTCCTGCCGTGGCTGGAATCTACAGCTCAGCACGTGGACGTAACACTGGAGGCGGAAAGACCGGCCGAGGAAGGGGCGGTGGTCGTCGAAAGGGTAATGAGCGACCCGCCAAGACCGCTGCGGACCTTGATGCCGAGATGGAGGTTGGCGCATTGGATATGCTTCTCTGACGATTTAGCACTGACTGATTACTGGTTGCAGGATTATACTGCCGCTCCGGCTCCCGCTGTATAGTAAATTTTCTCTGTTCCGTCTGTTTTGTCGATGGTGTCGATTTTATGTGGTCTCAGATTCCTCCGTAATATTTTGGCATCCCCTCTCTGAACTACCTGTTTACATGTATGACTTTGTTGAGCAACCTTGGGACGTTCTTCTCTGCTGTCGCAATGCGAATGCGATCTACTGGCGTTGGATTGTTATGGCGTGACATTAAATTGCGACAGTATTAGAAAGATCCTTACTTATACACGATGAGTGACGCGGCCAGAAGGCATATTGCAGTGATAGGTGGGTGGTCTCCAAAGCGAGGCCCTCGCTATCACTGATAGGGCACGCCAAGGAGGAGGTGGGGCTGCCGGTCTCGCTGTCCTGAGAGTCTTCCTCAATCGACCACAAATCCGAGGGCCCAATGCTCCTTGGGAGATCCACGCATTCGAAGCAAGGAGTGACATTGGAGGAGTGTGGATGCCTGAAGACCAGGGAGAAAATGTTGTCTACCCTGGCCACGATGGTCCTGTCCCCCCAACGCCCCTCTACAACTCTCTGACGACAAACTTACCACATCCCTTGATGGCTTTCCATGACTTCTTGTTCCCCCCTTCTACGTCTCTCTTTCCTCCTGCTTCTCACGTGCTCACCTACCTTCGAGCGTATGCGGATCGCTTCGATCTAAGGCCACACATTCGATTCCGGACAAGGGTGGAATCTTTACACTGGAATGCCGCGATCTCAAAGTGGGAGCTTGATGCGACTGAAGTCGATAAAGGAAATCGTCCAATAAAGGGCCTCTACGATGCAATAATTATCTCTAATGGGAATTATGGCGAACCACGACTGCCTGAGATCCCCGGTATTGTAGAATGGGAGGCAGCAGGAAGGAAGCTCATGCATTCCATCTGGTATCGAGAGCCCTCGCCCTTCCGGGACTTGAGGGTACTAGTCGTTGGTGGAGGACCCAGTGGGTTGGATATCAGTGAAGAAATCTCCCATACTGCCCGTCTTGTCTATCATTCTACGACGGGTGCCAATCGAACGGAAGAGGGTGCAATTCTGATGAGGGGACGGGTCATAGCGCTCCGCCCCGACGACAATCGGGTGGATTACGAAGATGGGACATGGGATACAGGAATTGACCATATCGTCTTCGCGACAGGCTACAAATTCTTTTTTCCAGCAATGTTGCACTTGGGGCAAGACCCAACACCGCCGCTTGACCGTCACCTCCCTGATCACCTTTTCAACTCGACGTCGCACGTGTACCCGCTGGCGCGCCATGTATTTCCTCTGCGTGATTACTCGCCACAGACGCTCGCGTTCGTCGGTCTGGTGTCGCAACTCGCACCATTTCCTGCCTGGGAGGATCAAGCACAGGCTGTTGCGACCGTTTTCCTGGACGGAGATGATAAGTTTGACCGCGCTGCAGAAGTGTCGAGGGTCTCGGCACGGTATGACATTCTGCGCCGGCGGGCAGGATCCAAGCCATCGTACATCGCTCAACAATGGCATCGTTTTCGCGAAGACGACGAGGAGCTAGAAAGTCAATTCCAACATCGTACGGACTTGCTTGCCTTGGCCGGGAAGAAGGGATGGGAGGTGCAATCATGGGAGCCACATGTTTACAGGAACAGGCGCGTCCTGCGTGCGGAATGGGTAAAGCTGGAGAGATCCGGAATTGCTGACGATTGGGTACGAGGTGTAGGTGAGAACGGACTTGGAGAATGGTTGGATCTAATGGACAAGGTTCTCGAGAACGCCAGGGAGCATCAAGTGTAGATTGGTTTTCATCCTTCTGAGGTGGGACAGAATTCATAGATGTTCACCCGCCATTTGAGAGGGTGGTATTGAGAACCCATTGCCGATCCGTTTAACTTTACAGCTGTTTGCAATTTACAAGGCGCGGCGGAAATCGAACGCAGCCCATATCTTGCCCAATTCCTACGATAAAAATATGAAAAATATACCATTAGATAGCCCTATGTGTTACCTAGCAACACACACTGTTATATTTGCTTGAACTTCTGAATTAATCATGGTAGAGGAGGTGTCGACGGGAGTCCACCCTTGACCACACGCAAGCTTGTCTGAAGCCAAATCTCATTGGAATATTTCCTAAAATATTTTTTAACGTGTAATACAAGTGCTTCTAGCGCCTTGGGGCCTTTTTTTTTTTTGGATCTTTGTATTTCTTGCACACAGAAAGGACATATATTTAATCTCTCCTCT
>MU128976.1:29632-56292 GCA_014904985.1 Hydnum rufescens UP504 | reverse complement strand
ATTTCGAACAGGGTCTAAAACACAGACATAGATGCATTTTCGCTGAATGAGGGAGACACCCCAGTGCTATCATAATGCTTCCGGTGGTAGTATAACGCATCAGAGAAGACTGGGTGGAGAGGGTGACAGATTCACCTAATGCCCCCAAAATAGTCCTCTTAGGTGGTTTGAGTTTGCATCTGCAAACCAACTAAGAGGTGTCTGAGTATAGGCATGTCTAAGACACGCCTGAGGGGTATTTTTGGGGAAATTTTTTTCTAAGTTCACCTATATAGACGTGTCTAAAATAGCCGCTGCAGGCGCCACCTAGGAGGGTTTGTTCACTGGCTGAGAGTGTTACAGGTCTAATTTAGGCATGTCTAATAAGATATTTTCTGGACCTTAGAGGTGTCTATCATCCTTACTGTGTTCTACTGGTTCTAAATCAACATTTTGAGCCAAGACTCTGGTGCAGTACTAATAGGTGTCTAATGTTGTCTAGATCAATTAATAATCCATAATAATGGTGCTATTGTGGATGCATGTCTACTAGTGTCTAAATTAGAACAAAGCATCTGCTCAGGGGAGATCATTAGACATGTCTAGAGATGTCTAGAGATGTCTAGGTGTGTCTAGACATATCTAGACACATCTAGTCATGTCTATAGTCATTTTCTAGACATGTCTAGTCATGTCTTAGACATGTTAGTCATGTCTAGACATGTCTAGAATTATCATGTCAGACACATCTAGTCATGTCTAGACACATCTAGTCATGTCTAGACACATCTAGACATTCTAGACACATTAGACATGTCTAGACACATCTAGACATGTCTATAGTCCATTGTCTAGACACTTAGACATGCTAGACACATCTAACATGTCTAGTCAATTCTAGACACATCTAGACATGGTTAGTCATGTCTAGACATGTCTAGGATGTCTAGACATTATAGACAAGAAAAGGTGCATTAGGTAATATACATAATAACTTTGATATCCAGTTACATATAAAGTGTTTCTTATTTAAAAAAGCTAAATGCAGAATTGGATGAAGTACATCAAATAATATTTAGCCATCAGCCCAATGGAGGCCCAGGACCAGGGGGAGGTGCCTGGGATGGTGGAGGGAACCCTAAGGACCCTTGGCTGAGTGAAAACCGGCAGAGCAAGTGGCTAGTGCCTGGAGAGATGGGCGGCAGTAAAAATGAATACCGAAATTGCGGAACTTGCGAATCTGAAACGCTGGGCGGTTCGTTCTGAAATTTGGACATGATTGGGGACTATTAGGGCAAAAAACATATTAAATTTTCAGCCCAATTCCGATCAGTAGGTATTGAGATAATGAGGAAAATTTGGAATTGAAAATTAATTTCCTCCCCACTTGACAGAATACCTGGGAACCTGAAAATTTCACAGAGTATGAAATATAATGTCTCAATTATGTGCCAAAAATTATTCCAATCCACCACTTTAAGGTAGGGAACTGGACAATGGATACAGGCAGGTGAAACATTGCCAAAAAAATACCCAATGAAGCACGACATTCTGAAAACTTGGCATGTGATTAGACACTGCTCAGGTGAAGAAATATTCAATTTTCAAGGGCCCAAATCGCATGGCAGGTAGGTTTAACCAAGAGGGATAATCCCCTCCCCTTTTTCCTCTTTCGATTCAAGTCGGTTATTGTGGAGGCCCTCGAAGAAGATGAGGGAATCGAGGATAGAAGTTTATTGCGTCAGCTGCAGGGTTTAATCGTGGACCCACTTCTCAGGATCCGTCGGACCCGGCAGCGTCCCACACTTATTATTCTTGACGCGCTCGACGAGTGTGAGGAAAGAGGGGCAACAGACATCCTACGACTTTTCTTCTCCCAAGCAACTCGAATACCATTCCTTCGCATATTCATCACCAGTAGACCGGAATTCCACATCTTGTCGGTATTCAACCAGTTCGAGAATTACGCCAAGACAATTCTTCATAACGTCGAAGAGTCGATTATTCGGCAGGATATCGAGCTTTATCTTCGAACAGAGTTAGAAAAGATTCCTCAGAGACTGAGTCTTTCCATGCCTACGGATTGGACCACAGAAGCTGAGAAGCGCGCATTAGTGGAGAGGTCAGGAAAGCTGTTCATTTTCGCTGCAACATGCATCCGATTCATTGGTGATGATCGTGCCCTCGCTCCCCGTGAGCATCTGGCCCTTATTCTTGGCACTCAATCCCTGGAAGGTGTAGATCTGTCAGAAGTGACGCCATACAAGCACCTGGACCGCCTTTACACGAGGCTGCTCCGCAAGTCGTTGTCTGATTCGAATCCGCGCCTGACTCAGAATCGGTTCCAGCTCGTTGTCGGCAGTATTGTTCTGCTGCGCCAGCCCCTCCCGCTTCGTTCCTTGGCAAGGTTCGTTGAGAGCGACATGGGGATGGTAAATAATGTCTTACGCCATCTTCAATCTATCATAACCCCTCCATCTGACGAAAATGATACTCCTCGTATCTATCACCCTTCCTTCGTTGACTTCATTACCAGTCCTTCCCGGTGCACCATCCCAGGATTCTTGATTGTTCCGGTCCCAGTGCAAGAGCTGCGGCATGCCCTACGATGCTTTCGCCTCATGGAGATATACCTCAAGCGAAATGTTGCCGGAATTGAAGATGCATCGCTGTTGAACAGTGAGGTTGATGAATTTGAAGCGAAGGTGGCAAAGGCGCTGCCTCTGGAAGCACAGTATGCGTGTCGATTTTGGGGATTGCATCTGTCGCATGTCCAGGTTGGAGATGAGAAGGTGATGGGAGTGTTGGAGGAATTTGCAATGCGGTCGATTTTGTGGTGGATCGAGGCGATGAGCCTGCTCGGAAGTATCCACACCGTCACAAGCTCCGTTCTGGAGGCACACCGATGGGCAGTACGTGCCTTTTTGATTTCTGGATGACTCACTGATTTGATGATGGTGCGGATGTCAGGTGACTTCGAAATGCAAGTTCACAGTGGTCACCCTCCTGGCCGATGCACGGCGGTTCATTCTTGCTCATGCCGAAGTCATAAGAGCGAGCGCGCTTCATGTATATCATTCTGCATTGTCATTTACACCTCGTGACACTGCATTGTACCAAGTATATTGTAAAGAGACAAGCAATTCCCTCCGTGCGCTCCATGGGATCGACTCCCGATGGCCACAGAGCCTAGCCAGTTTCCATGGCCATCGTCTCCCCATCTCTTCCATTGCATGTTCGAAAGATGGCTGGCAATTTGCATCGGGCTCCTATGACAAAACCATTCGGTTATGGGATGTCACATCAAATCGGCCCATTGCAATCCTAGAAGGCCATAGTGGATCGGTTACTTCTCTGGCATTTTCATCTGATGGCTCACGGCTGGTCTCGGGCTCCTCCGACAAATCCGTCCGGTTGTGGGATGCCACTTCAGGCACTTCCACTAAAGTGCTAGAAGGCAATTTGGAAGAAGTTCAGAGTGTGGCATTTTCACCGGATGGGTTGAGATTGGCATCAAGTTCTCGCTTTTCCATATACTTGTGGGATACCATGTCAGGTGTGCTCATTGCAAAACATGATGCCTACTGTGTTGGGTCTGTTGCATTTTCACCTGATGGCTCGCGACTGGCATCAGGCACCAGGGACTCTTCCATACAATGGTGGCATGACCTATTGGGCATACCTATTCAAGTTGAAAACACAAGAGGTGACACTTATCCACACTACCCCATTGCCCCCTTTGCATTTTCACCAGACAGCTTGTGAGCAGCAGGCTTCAATGATACTTTGATGTGGGACAACCCTGATACCCTCGGCTCCAATGGTTCTTTGATCTGGTTGTGGGACACCACATCTGGTACCACCATTACATGCCTAAGTAGCCAAACTCATCTGATTCATTACATTGCATTTTCACTGGATGGGATGCAACTGGCATCTGTTTCCGCTCAATCAGTACAAGTATGGGATACCACATCTGGCAGACTCCTTACCACCCTAAGGGGCCATACTGGGAAGGTTCACTGTGTTGTGTTTACACCGGATGGGTTACTATTGGCTGCAGGCTCCGATAGCCCATCTGTCCAACTGTGGGATGTTACATTGGACACACTGCCAGAAGACCATTCACATCAGATCCGCAGTCTCACATTTTCACCGGATGGCTTTCAACTGGCCTCTGGCTCCAATGATGCAATTTGGCTGTGGGATGCCATATCAGGCACAGTGACTGCAATCCTGCAAGGCCATACTGGTTTCATTAATTCCATTGCATTTTCACCAAATGGGTTGCAACTTGCATCGGCCTCCCATGATAGATCTGTCCGATTATGGGACACCGTGTCAAGGGCATCCCTTGCAGTCCTGAAAGGGCATACTCAGTGGGTTGCCTCTGTTGTATTTTCACCGGAAGGTTTGCGACTGGCCTCGGCCTCCGGGGACTGTTCCATTCGGCTGTGGGATATTATATCAGGCACACCTATTGCAATCCTGAGGGGCCATTCTCGCCCGGTTGAGTCTGTCGCGTTCTCGCCGGATGGTTTACAACTGGTTTCCGCCTCACATAAATCCATCCGGTTGTGGAATGCTGTATCAGGCACATCGGTTCCAATCCTAATATATGGCCATACTGACGTGATTCGTAACATTGCATTTTCCGTTGATGCTCCAATTTTGATTGTGAAAAGTGGCACGGAGACCTCCCTATGGGATTTGACTTCCCAACCCCCTCGTCGCTTAGATTCTGAGTCATCCCCTGTGACGATGTCCAGCTTCATTCCCTCCATTTGGTCTTTTGAGGGTCGATGGGTAACCATGCGGTGGTTTCCAGGTAATAATATTAGGCGTATCTGCTATCTCCCTCTTTCCTATACCCCCAATAGGAGTACTATAGTGGGCTCACTCCTTCAATCTCGAGTTGCATTCGTGTGTAGCAATGGCCGTGTTGTACTTCTTGACACTCAACATTATGTATAATTCCAAACAAGTATCTACAAACTGGCAGTACTGTAGGGCCAAGTATATTAGAGCAAATGAACAGGAATACAAATCCTCCTGGAAATAGAGAAGGCCCGCACCCCTCATGGATGGGATCATGAACACCCGTGCCGTCAAAATGAAGTTAATGAACCGACGGTTGTAAATTTAACGAACTGAAATCAGCCGAAGGCAGGAGTCTCATATAGCATTCCTAGAGGAGATCCATAATTTATATTTGGATCTGGGCACGAGTCCGTGAAATCGAGGATGCCCACAAGAGGACCCTGTATATCAGAAATGGCCACTACTCCAAATACCCTAGAAGATATGCCATAGGTGCGTCGATTCTGTTTGGAATCTGGATTAACGGATCATGGTGGGTACATGACGGAGACTGAATTCTTAGATCTCGAGGCTCGAATAAAATCTTGGGGTGCGTGGGGAAAAAGGCCTTTGGGGGGCAGTATGAGTGGCCCTGAGGGAATTTTCGCCATAACTCTCGGGAATGCTCTTCAGTCACCCGATAATCATTGAAATTAGATGGTATCGAGACGTTTTCTTGCTAGATCGACGTTGTGGATGGTCAGCAAGATGCATCTTTGGGACATTCACACATATTGAAGTGGGACAATTGGGACTTGGGATCCGGCTGGGCATCCTGGAGGAGTTCCACAACATGTCGCATTTGCCAGGTTTTCAATGTTGCGTTCCAATGTGTAGGACAGACTGGGGATAGGTGGATTCAATCGCAGACAGCCCGTTGAGGTTACTAGCTAGATATCGTCAGAAAGAAATACGAACAAGGCGAGACCGAGATCGGGCACTAGCCGTTGCTTCATCAGCATCAGCCGTCACTCGATACCATGGGTTTGGAACTACAAATGAAGTAGAAGCTCGGAGGATTTAGGGTTGGAAAACGGCACGCCAGGAGTTCTGCCAGGGGACTGTCTTAGAAGCAGAGAGCACATTCCAAACGCAAGGCAGTATCGCCAGTGATAGCCACAGGAATGATTCCATTAAATGGACAAGTCCCTTCTCAATTAGCCGTTCCTTCCCCAGTTGTTGCGCCATAATGGTTCACAAAGCGGCTACTTTTTTCACCTTCCCACTGGAGTGTCTGAGAAAATTATCGTGGCCTCAGATAGAGCATCAGGGAGTAGAGCACTCATCAAACTCACAAATACCTAGACTTGATCATCTATCGGCGTGAGGACGATGATTGCAACTGGCGATCCCTGTTTCTCAATACGTTCGATGACCCACAGAGGACTAAGGATTCATAGGATTCAAGACGCAGTACAAGCGGGATATCAAGGCAGCCCGCGTTCTCCATCTCGTTCAAGAGGGTATGGGAGGGGTGGAAGAATCACGAGGCAATACTGCGAACAGTGTGAAGAGACCTGGGATATGAAGCTCATCGAGGCCTTCGAAGTCCGTGCACAAGTAATCCAGTGGGACATAAAGCACCAAGAAACTTCAGGATCTCTGAATCCCTTATGACTGGGCCAGAATACAGCTCAAATAGACCGGCATTTCCCGGATCGGCATTGGCTCATGACGTTTACAGTACAGTACAGCCTGTCCTTCATTCTACGACGGGTGCCAATCGAACCGAGGAAGGTCCGATTCTGGTGAGGGGCGGGTCATAGCGCTCCGCCCCGACGACAATCGGGTGGATTACGGAGATGGGAGATGGGATATCAGAATTGACCATGTCGTCTTCGCGACAGGCTACAAATTCTTTTTTCCATCGATGGAGCGCTTGGAGCAAGACCCAGCACTGCCGCTGGAGCGTCCCCTCCCGATCGCCTTTTCAACTCGACGTCGCACGTATGCCCGCTGGCATGTCATGTATTTCCTCTGGTGATTACTCGCAACAGACGCGCATTCGTCGGTCTGGTATCATAACTCGCACCATTTCCTGCCTGAGATGATCGAGCACAAGCCGTTGAGACCATGTTCCTGGACGGAGATGATAGGTTTGAGTGCGCTGCAGAAGAGTCGATAGCCTCTTCACGGTATAACATTCTCCGCCGGCGGCCAAGATCCAAGCTATCATACATCGCTGAACGGTGGCATCGTCTGCGCGAAGACGACGAAGAGCTAGAAAGTCAATTCCGGTATCGTACGGACTTCCTTGCCTTGGCCGGAACAAAAGGATGGGAAATGCAAATAGGAGCCACATGTTTACAGGAACAGGCGCGTCATAATTCATAGCTGTTCAGCGGCCATTTGAGAGGGAGGTGGTGAGAAACAATTGCGGACTCGGATAACTGTTAATTTGAGTCGTTCAAATATTGGTCGCCGCGATTATCTAAGCACTTGTAGCTATCCTCAGCTTGATGTTGTTGTTGCCGATTAGAGCACGAGATCCGAGCTCGATTACTCCACCGTGAAACAGGCCCAGCGACGTTTTCTAGCCCTATCCTGAAAAATCGCCCTGCGGCTGGTACCGTTGTTCTCGACCATGGAACCATTCAATTTCTCCATAAGTGAGTTTCCCATCGATCCCCCTCTTGCTCTATTCATTCGAGTATTCAAGGCACTGGTAGAGGGGGAGATGCGGTTGGGGAACCTGTCGCTGTTGGTGGCCATGGAGGGGATGTCGCTATCAATCTCAGCTGTGAGAGCGTGGCCGCCTTCTGAATGCTCACCCATAATTTATATTCCTCCAGACACGCGAGGATCTACCGGAATCGCACGTTTGATGTCCGTTCGTGCCCACCATGCCGAGTATAACTCTACTCGCAAGAATGCACCCTCTTTATGTCTCGAGGGCGCCCGAGTCGATATATTGGCAGGTATTATGTCGTGGTTGGAGCTTGCCCAGGACAATGTGCACCCTGTGTATTGGCTCAATGGGCTCGCAGGAATTGGCAAGTCAACCATTGCGGCCACGGTCGCCGAGCGAGCAGAGGAGAAAGGTGTGCTAGGAGCAACTTTCTTCTTTTCTCGGAACGACCGGGTTTTACGCGATCCACGCACTGTATTTCTCACACTCGCCTTCCAACTCGCGAATTCTGACAATCGATTCAAGTCGGTTATTGTGGAGGCCCTCGAAGAAGATGAGGGAATCGAGGATAAGTTATTGCGTCAGCTCAGTTAAAGCCGGCAGCCATCGGAGAGGCTCAGAAAGGGGTTCAACCGCATACAGTGCTACAACACCATTAATAGTAAGCATGAATGAAATCAAGGTAATAAATAAATATTAGTCAAGAAAAATTTCTAAGAGGAGAGATTATAATGTCATGTCATGACGCGTCTACTACATATACTGGCCGTAAGGATATCCCTGTGCCAGAAATCTTCGGGCGCAGTTCTAACTGCATCAGAATTTGGCCAAGAATTTGAATGAGTATTTGATGTAATATTACTCTACATGCGAGTTGGTTATATTCTCGGACTCTCGCGAGGATCTACCGGAATCGCACGTTTGATTCCGTTCGTCGGCCACCATGCCGAGTATAACTCTACTCGCAAGAATGCACCCTCTTTATGTCTCGAGGGCGCCGAGTCGATATATTGGCAGGTATTATGTCGTGGTTGGAGCTTGCCCAGCACAATGTGCACCTGTGTATTGGCTCAATGGGCTCGCAGGAATTGGCAAGTCAACCATTGCGGCCACGGTCGCCGAGCGAGCAGAGGAGAAAGGTGTGCTAGACTTTCTTCTTTTCGAACGACGGTTACGCGATCCACGCACTGTATTTCACACTCGACCTTCCAACTCGCGAATTCTGACAATCGATTCAAGTCGGTTATTGTGGAGGCCCTCGAAGAAGATGAGGGAATCGAGGATAGAAGTTTATTGCGTCAGCTGCAGGGTTTAATCGTGGACCGCCGGAAGCCATCCGGGAGCCAGCACAAGCGGAGTCAAACGGGGTCGTACACTAGTGCAATGCATCCATGATGCGTCCCCGATGATCAGGCTTTCCATCGGCGACAACCGGTGAAGCTGGCTCATAAACTCTCTTTCTCCTCTCCTTCCTCTACTCTAAAAGTCTACTGTACCTTACCAGCATGTGCGCTGTCCCCCAGCCGATTCATGCGCGATCAAGGGATTTTCAGAAAGTCGGTTCATCTCGCGACATTCGCAATTCCCTCCCAGACAGCAGGCTCCAGTCGTCCACGACTCCCCAGTTCATCCAAAGAAAGTTCACTCTAGTCACTTCTACCAAACTTCTCGACGGAGCTAGATTGGACGTCCTCCATGATGGTCCCACTGTGCCCGAAGTCACTCTGCAGACCTTCATGGATTCCTTAGCTTCGCGTCGACCCGATTTTGATATCGATGCCACCATGAATGCGCTCAAGTCGATGCCTGATGGTATCCTTTCTGATTCTGGTCGATGGGAAGCCTTCAACAAAGAGCCTAAGCATCACTCTGATGGGGAGGAAGCAGTGTTCAAACCGATCACTAACATCTTCGACAACATCATCACTGCGATAATTGTGAACACGAAGCTAACTACAGACGAATGGTCGGTAGAACTCGTGCAAAATCCATCCAGGGCGCCGACGTCGGCTGAGAGGTATAATACCACAAGGCCCGATGGCTATCTGTTGCTCAAAGATAGATCGGACAGCGGAAGCATATCATGGGCAGATATCGCTCTATCGTGTGAATACAAACAGGGGGATGGAATGAAAGATCTGGACAATGCAAGTATTTTTGGCAAACTCTAACACGATACGTACTGATGATTCACCCTAGAATGTGCGAAAGTGTCTATGGAGTATGCAACACTTCATGAAAGATGATCTGTGTCGCAGAGTGACATACGGGGTGATGATCGAAAATACCATGATGAGGGTATGGTTCTGTTGTCGCTCTTCAGTCGTCGTCAGCAAGCCATTCACTTTCATTGCAGTGCGCGCCTTTCTATTAGCGAATATTTCGTGCACTGAAGCACAATTAGGAACCCAAAGAACTCGTAGAGTTATTTGCTGCATTTGCCTTCGCTGACAGGAGATCGTTCGGCTTTGACCCTACCATGATCCGTGCTGCAGGAGATCCGACGCAATTCATTGTTACTGTTCACCCCCATGACAATGAGAAACCCAGGAGGTTCCGCACCATACAGGCTATATCGTCATTCGGGGCGGAGCCACTCCGAGGTCTAGGACTCGTGTTTTCGAAGCCATCGAACTTGATGGCAAGGAGAAGGACACTCCTGTTGTACTAAAGGACATCTGGATCGACCATGATCGCATGACAGAGGGCACTGTTCTTGCCCAATTGTACGAAGAGGCAGACCAAGAAGATAAAAAGCTCGTGAAAAAACACTTCCTCACTACCATCTGCCATGGAGATATCTTGATGGATCCTGGTGTCCCAGACGATACTCGGGCTCTCATGCACCAATTGAATGGAGCTAGCTCATTCAAACTACAACATACAACAGTTTTGGAATGCAAAGTCCTCTCCCGCTCACTGAATCTTCGGCTCCATGTTCCGCACGTGACCTTGACCTACCTGCACAAGATGCACTATCACATCGTTTTCGAGGAGAAGGGCGTTACGGTGGATCTCCTCCCCAGCTTTCATGATGTGATGAAGGCTCTCGCCGACACTGTCATCGGTGCATTCTTGCCTGACTACCTGATTATTCATAGCTGCGATCCTCAACGTTCTTGCAACACAGCATTGAAACTGCTTACAAAATTGAACTGGGTGCATCGGGACATTAGCATCAGCAATATATTGTGGTACAACGGGGTTGGCAAGCTCGTGGATCTGGAATATGCCAAGAAAACAGGTAACAAGATGAGTCCTGACTTGCGAACGGCAAGTGGAACTTGTATTGTCATCCCACAACACACTGAACGTTCCTGATAGGGCATGATGCATTTCATGGCCATCGAGGTTGCTGCACACTGATTTCTTTTTCCTTCTCCCCGACCTTCTGAATCCGAGGAGGAGGTGCTAAGTGGAGTCCAGGAGCAGGATTAAAGTGACAAACCGGTTAAATTACCCTTTGTTCATATCTACCTGCATGACCTTGAATCATTGTGGTGGGTAGCGGTTTGGATTGCCTTCTACAATGAATTCCGTGGACCACAGCAATTGGATGCAGACACACATCCTGATCCTGAAGACATTCTCCAAGACATAGAGAACCAGCTTTGAGTTGCTCAGACTCTTTTCCCCCCTACCCTGAACCACATGGATCACCAGAATGGGTTCCAGCTATACTTTCCCGCCATTTATGAGGATATACTGAGGTCCAAGCATGCTGCATGCAAACTCCTGGATTTTTTTCAAAAAGCTCTCATTAAGCAATACAGGAGGTTGAAGTGACCTTGCCTTATTCCATTGCTTTGCCCACCCTCAGGGACAATATATATGTCACTTTCTGGCCATTTTTTGACAGGTTGCAGTCATTTGAATTTAGCCTGGCTTTTATTCCAGATATCTGCCAAGCATTAGGGGGGAAGCTGAAGTGACCAGGGCCAGTCTTGACTACCGACACTGGAGGCCCTCAGAAGAAAAAGCTGGTAGTGTACTGCCAGAGTCTGAGGACATGGAATGTGCCTCAGACTTGTGGTTAGATAAGCAAGCATTTGGGTCATGTTTTATTTGCTCCTCACCCATGACTCATTCTGCTTGACTGAGTTGTTACTTTTGCAACCCCTGCCTCCCTTCTGTTTCCCTTGGTCAACAAAACAATGTGCCTAATGTAATCAGGGTGTCTTAGTTGTGTGAATTACATTTCAGGCTCCAGCCCAATTTGGTCTGGTTCCTTTCACCCCCTAGCTGTGACCAAAGAGTGAGTAATTATCTAACATGGACCAATGGTAAAATTATCTCCTTACATTTGCCTACCTGACACATGTCATGCTCCATCACTGGATATGCTGTGTGGGTGAACATGTCACAAATACCACACTCCAAGGTCCTAGTCTTAAGGCCTTAGACAAAGTGCAGTATGAACAGAGTCCTCAAGTGGAATTCACCTGGAAATCCAGCAGCAATACTTCAGTGCTTCAAACTGGGGAGGGGGAAGACAATGGAATTTTCAACACAGTTTGCTTAATATACAACCCAGCTATGAGATGGAATATTCAATGGAAGCAGGGGATAGGGGAAATGTGTAGAAAAAGGAATGAAGTCAAAAGCTTCAAAACTGACGGAGATATTCAATTTACAAGTCTGAGGAGAGGATAAAGCATAAAATGGCTATTTCTCCTTCCCCTACAGACAGATTCCCTTGAGGAATAGTGGATAAAGTTGTCCTGGATGTCCTATCCTTCAGATATAAGGGTGCCAGACAATACTTGATATTTGAAAATTGGAAGGGGGGGATGATGCATCCAGTGCATAACCATTATTCAGGGTTGTCCACTGCCCTGAACAGTGGCCCCACTGCTGGAGGGGGCAGGCACCAATGGATGGCACCCAGTTTTTTGGATGTAATGGATGAAAATTATGTCAATGGGCAGTGACAAATATGGATGCCTAGGTTCACCCAACCTGAGATACAGGAGAAGCAAAACATTTTAGTAAGTACTACAGAGTATCTGGACCCTCTGCTTGAGTCTTTGCCTTCACCACTTCTTTTGCATCCCATTTTGCATCCACATCTCATGCACACCCCTCCTTCACATCAATTTTCTGCCTATACATCTTCAGGGGATGGCATTTAGCTACCTGAATTGAGTCATGTGACACTAGACTGAGTTACAGTAACCTGTACAAATATCCTGATCCCAGAGTTATGTGACTTGTAACCTGCCCAAATTACCACATTAGATTCCAGGGTCATGTGACTGTTGACTCTGAAATTACAGTGCTGTGTGCAAATTGTTACATTTTTCCAGAATTGAATGTATGGAATGATGATGATGATGATGATATGGCAGAGGAACAAGGGTGAAAGTACATAGACTGGAAGCTACACCCTACCTTTCAGGTTCAAGTTTAAACCTGGGTTCAGACCAGGTTTTGGATTCAGGGAGGGAAAAACCTGAACCTGACCCCAATGGAACCAGACCTGGGTCTGATTTAGGTTTATACCCAGGTTCTCAAGGTTTAAACCTGAACCTAGGCATCCATAGTGACAAATGCAATAACCCAAGGCATGCTGATAGCCCAATATACAGCATGAGCTGTTTATTAAGTCCTTAGAAGTGAGGCTGTTGACAATGGTTGATATCAAATTTCAGGTCATAACCATCAATCTCATTATCAAAATTCAGTTTTTGATCATCATTTGACATCAACCCTAATTTAAGCCCTTCAGGCCATGACAGTAGATCAAAATGGGACTCCTTCTGAGGTAAAACTATATGGATGACAGCCTTCCACCATGCAGTTCACCAATATATTGGATTCTATTGCACTCTGGAGAGATCTGGGCTTCAGGACCACAGGTCCTTACAGGTAATTAGGCCAATTTATGTGTTTTTTTTAGTCCTTACATCCAATTTTGTTGCCTACAATATTACTGGGGCCCTCTGCAATGAATGTATGGAGCCAAAAAATGAATTTCCACTTTGTGTTGTTACCATTTTCCATATATATTAGGTTTTTTTCTTCAAATGATTCCACCTCCCAGACAGTCCCATTTTCACTGGACTAGTTATTGTGGCACACTGCATTGAGCCATATCAGGGAAAGAGAAGGGAGTGCTGAAATTCTAAGGGAGGAGTCCCAAGGGAGAACCACATGACCTCCATCTGTCATCTGGGGTATTGACTCCTATGTGTCATTGTTGTCTTCAGTGTCTGATAACTTGTGCTTTTGGCCCCCACTTCCCATGTCATGGTGTTACTGACAGGGATGGATGAACCTCACTGCTGGTATTGTCCATCTGAAGAGTAGGAGCAATTGAAAGGGGACAAATATGTTGTGAAAGTCAAGTTCATGTCCTTGAACTTCTCAACATGAAGTCAATTGGGAAGGTCCACCTCTGCATCACAATACTGGTGGGAAGGAACTCATGCCAAGCACCCATCTTTGCAGCCATCTCCTGAAAAACCAGCAGAAAGGTGGCTTTCTACTCAGAAAGTGCACTCATGCTTTTGAAATGTTTGGGTTCCATTGCATTCCAGCCCAACAGTTGATATGTTAGATGCACATCCTCCACAGGGATTCTACATCATGAAGGGGATTTTGGGTGAAAGGAGTAGGCTTCCCATCCTGTGTTTGTGCCTATGAGAAATAGCATAGTTATTGAGTTGAACTTCCAAGGCCAGAAGTTTAGCAGCATCCTGAATTAAAAAAAGTTTGAGATGAGGTAGTGGCCTTAACTGGTGAGATGTACAGTATATTTCAGTCTACATCAAACTTAAGATCACTGTTGAGATGGTTCTGCAAATTCAAGATCACCTAACTTCCCTACTCCTTGGACCCAGTAAATATTGGCTGGGTAACATCTTGATGCACCCAGTTACAGCCTTCCATGGCATGCAGTCCTTAGATGGAATCAATTCCTGGCAGAGGACTCTTGGAAGCTATTTGCCTTGACATGCTCCTTTGATTGCTGCTCAACCATCCAAGAATAACACAAGGTGCTATAATGGCACACTGACTTCCTTCAGCACCATGTGGTGATGTACATGTTTGACAGGGCTAGTTTGTGTAATGATAACCACCATCCCTTCCAGTAGCCATTTACAACCAATGCTGGAGGCAAATATATCCCTATGGTCCTTGCTGATCACCAGAAGGTGTGCTGCAACATCAAAGAATTCATTCACTTCTGGGAGATCTCCTGAATGGTGCATATCATCTGGAGCCAGTGTAGGGTTTCTTCTATATAGAATGTGAGAAACCAAAGGGAGGATTTGAGTTTGCTGCTCAAAACCTTGCCTTAATATACCAAGGTAAATAGGTACTTCCCTCCTTACTTAGTTGGGAATGCCTGTAGGCATTTTAGAACAGTACTAAGATAGGTGTCTATCTGTACTGGCAATAAGAGTATTTGAGACAAGCTGTCTCAGGGCCACTCAAGTGAGTAGGGTTCATAAGAGAGGATTATATTGTCCTCAACCAGTAGCTCATCCAAGCACATTGGCAGCCTGAAAATTAGTGAAGACTGAGACTGTTCAATATATTCTTGCCTCATTTTATCCTAGTCCTGCCACCTAATGCACCCTGAAAAAGGTACCTCTTAGGTGGTTTGGGATTGGATTGGAAAATGACCTAAGACATGGTTTTCATATAGGCATGTCTAGTGTGTGTCGAAAGGTGTGTGGAAGACAAAAATGTTCTAAGCCCCCTATAATAGGCAGGTCTATCTGTGCCTGCTACAGGTGCCACTCCCAGGCTTTTTAACTACTTGATGGGCATTCTGGGATTGGTTTAGGCATGCCTAAATCAGTTGTGTCTAATGAGGTCTAGAGTTTAATCATTGACATTGAATTGAATATTGAAGAGGCTGATCAAGGGTTGATTTAGGCATGCCTAAATCAGTTGTGACTGGTGATGTCTAGAGTTTAATTATTGACTTTGAAGAGGCCAATCAAGGATTGATGTAGGCATGTCTAAATCAGTTGTGTACAGTGATGTCTGGAGCTTAATTATTGACTTTAAAGGGGCCTATCAACAGTATTTCACTAGGGTGAGTTGATTAGTGTCTAAGTTTTCAATTAACTGTTCAATTATTGGGGGTGTCTATTGGTGCCACTGGTGTCTAAGTTGGCAATTGAACTTTGAGTTACCTTGGTATCATGGTGGTGCCTATTGGTGGCCATGCATGTCTAAGTCTTCATTTGAACCATTGGTGGTGACTACTGTGTCTAAGTTTTCAATTACACTTGTAGTCACCTGGGCATCATGAGGCATGTCTAGGTGTCTAGATGCCTCTGCATGCCTAGACATGCCTATGTTGTTGGAGGGATAAAATCCCACCACATAGAATTTGCATTACTGCCCAACTACCTCCTCAAACAAATCCAATATATTTGATTCCATCTCCTCCATTTCTTGTATTCCTTTTTATTATTAAATGGCATGGATTCCCCTCATTCAAAACTGTGGCCCACTTGCTTTTCCTCCACCTTGTATATGAGACAATTATTTGTCCATCTCCAGGTCTTCAACAGACCACCTGATTTTGTATTTACCTTGAGTCCAGCCAATGGTGGCTTTGGCAATTCAACTTGCCCTCCTCATTGATGCCCAATCCAGTGTTCTGTGACATTACCTCAAGGGCAATATATGAGTCCCAATTATATAATCAAGATTGCCTAATCCTTTGGATCCAACTTGCAGATTAGTCACATGTTAAATAGGGGCTATTCCAATACTCTCAAGGAGTATTTCGCGAATATCTCCCTCATTTTTGATTGTATCGACTCAGCAAGATAGCTCCCGGAGAGCTACGATCAATACCTATCCGATGATCCCAAACAGCGCGCTTATCAGATGCGAACTGCATCCTCCAGGTTGATTTTACCTTGTGCTTCACACTATCCTTTAGTATTTCACAGATATCTCTGCCAGTTTTGATTCGATTTGTTGGAAATGACCACCCCTGGAAAGACACTGAAAATTCACATCTAATGGTCCCAAGGGAAAAATGAATGGATCAGAACTCAGCCTTCTGTAATTTAGTCTCCCCATGTCTCATTTCATCTTTACCTCCGCTTTCCTGATTAATAAAGGAAATTATGATTCCGGAACCCTAAGTCCGATGGAGGGCATGTCTAGGGTGACCAGTTACACCTATCCCCAAGGGATTTTGTTCAGTAGGAGAGGAGGAATACCTTGGTTAATCCATATTCCCCTATTCTGACTTGATATTGGAATATCTCCTTCAGTTTTGAAGTTTTTCACTTGATTGCTTTTTCATCATTTTTGCCTTAATCCCACCTTTCCGCCGGTTACCATAGCATTTTTCTATGATGTATATTAAGTGCAGGAGATGCAAATTTCAATTCTCTTTCCCCTCACCCCAAGTTTTGAAGGCTTAAGAAACTGCCACTGGTCCAAGGGTAAACTCCACAACACAATCACTACTTATCACACTTTTGATAGGTTCTCAAGAGGAGGACTTAGAGTGTGATCTGATCCCTTCATTCACTGTTTAGATAGTCTCTATCAAAGCAGTACATTTCCCCCATCCAAAGACCACTCCTTTTCAAGGACCTGAACATCTGGATTGACCCCATGATCCCCTCTCTTCATTCTTGTTTCCATTTTGTGGACTGTAGTTGGATTCAACCCTTGGATTCCTGCTTACAATGTGCCTAGGCACATGGGTTGTGATGTCAATTTGGGGTCAAACTAGGGATTCCTACTATGGTTGCTGAAGTTAGGTTACAAACCCTGGAAACCTGAGTTTCCCTCATGGGTGAATTCAGGTTCAGGTTAAGTTCAGGTTTTGGGCCCCCAGGTGTTCAGGTTCAGGTTAGGTTCAGGTTTAACCCAGCTTCAAACCTGAAATCATGAGCCCCTTCAGACATGAGAAATATCTGAGCTGAACACTGATTTTAACCATAATCCAGAATGAGTCATCAATTCTGGCAAGTTCCAGGATCATGTAAGCACATTCCTTGGTGCAGAAATATGTTACTTTGAAGTGATGTTGAACATAAAACCTCATGCAAAGTTTATATTGCTATACATACTCTATATGCAGTCAATATAAACTTTGCATGAGGTTTATGTTTAACTTCACTTCAAAGTAACATATTTCTCCACTAAGGAACCTGCTTACATAATTGTGGAACTTGCCAGAATTGATGACTCATTCTGGATTATGGTTAAAATCAGTGTTCAGCTCAGATATTTTTCATGTCTGAAGGGGCTCATGATTTCAGGTTCAAACCTGGGTTAAACCTGAACCTAACCTGAACCTAACCTGAACCTAACCTACCATAGGTTTTCTTCAGGTTAGGTTCAGGTTTTGCCAATTGAGGAGATTCAGGTTTTGGTTAAGTTCAGGTTTTGCCCAAACAGGGCAAAATCTGACCTGAACCTGACTTTGGCAACCATAATTCCTACCCAAATCATAATCATCCACATATATTTTTAATTATGTAATACTCAAATGCAGAAAATACATCAAGTACATCCAATGTATTGAATGGTGTAAGCAAGAGAAAAAGGGGGAATCTCTGCTACAGTCCACAATGTAGAATCAAGAATGAAGAGTGGGGGCCACCAAATCAATTCAAATATTCAGGTCCATGTGAAGGAGGGTCTTTTTGGATAGAAGAGAATCTGCTGTAAGCAGTAGTTGCCCAAGCAGATGAATACAAGAGGAAATGTGTCACAAACACCACACTCCAAGGTCCTAGTCTTAAGGCCATAGAAAAAGTGCAGTATGAACAGAGTCCTCAAGTGGAATTCTCCCAGAAATCCAGCAGCAATACTTCAGTGCTTCAAACTGGGGAGGGGGAAGACAATGGAATTTTCAACACAGTTTGCTTAATATACAACCTAGCTATAAGATAAAATATCCGACAGAAGAAGGGGGATAGGGGAAATATGTAGAAAAAGGAATGAAGTCAAAAGCTTCAAAACTGAGAGAGATATTCAATTTACAAGGCTGAGGAGAGGAGAAAGCATAAAATGACTATTTCTCCTTCCCCTGGGGACAGATTCCCTTGAGGAATGGTGGAATAAGTTGTCCTCTCCATCAGATATAAGACTTCCAGACAATATTCAATATTTGAAAATTGGAAGGGGGGATGATGTTCTCCTGAGACATGGGGGAGATTCATATGTAGAATGCCAAGTTCTTCTTCGTTCATGACACCCTTTGCACCTCTGGATACAAATTTTAAATACCTTTCTATCAGTGGTTATTTTGTGTGAATCCAATCAAAACTGACAGAGAAAGTTGAAAAATACATCTTCTGATTATGAACTGGCAGGTGGAATCATTCAAGAGGCTTCAGTTTTGATCAGATAAACATGTAATTAGTATCGTTAGATAGGTATTTATCACAGCTTTCAGGTAGATCTATTTATGAGAGAGTTGGATAAGAATTGACATTGAAGATCAAGAAATACTCCCTGAGAGCATGAGTTTCATAATAAATTCATTCCAGAGAGTGCAGTTGTAATCAGATCAGCTTGTACTTGGTATTGTTAGATAGGTGTGAATTGTATCTTTCTGGGTGCTACTTTTCTGAGTTGTTCTGATCAAAACTGATGGAGAAATTCAAAAAAATACACCTTGAGAGTGCTGCATTTGTGTTAAGGGTTGTACTCGAGGTGAGAGATACGATTACGTAATTGAGTCAAATACAAGGAAATGCCCTTAAGGCAAGAGTCGCAAAGCGAGGATTATGTAAGTCATGAGAGATGAGTACATACAAGGAAGACTGGCTTCTTAAGAGTTAATATGCAAAGGTTTAAGATGAGAGTCATGAGCGATAACTGAGATTGCGAAAGGGGAATTCAATTGGTTGACAATATATTCTTGATCTTCTAAAGAGCGAGTGTACATCAAGTAACTACTTATACTATTAGAGATCAAAAGGGTTTATGGATAAAGGGGTGTTGAATAAAGGAGGGATATATATAATAGGAAATGCTGAAAGAGGAAGGCACAATGGCAGTCAGGGGGAAGGTCACATGATGGTGTGATTGGCTTGGTTATTCTGCGTACATAAGCGAGGTTACGAGTATGACTCGTAACAGTACCCCCCCTTTGAGCACAAAGCCCTTGAAGCGCGTAATTTGAGTTTTATGAGGTGGGTGTTTTGGCAGTTTTGGCAGTTGCCATGGTGGTTACTATAAAGGGCAGGTTTGTTGTGCTTGCTTCTGATTCCGTACCATCATCATCGATATGGCCAATGAAGCTATCCTTTCTTTGATCAAGATGAAGGTGGTGATGGAGATCCTCCAGACTGAGGAGGCGGTTGCAACCATGAAGGTTGAGTTGGCAAAGTGGGAGGTGAGTGATGACAACTTTTTTTTTTTTTTTTTTTTTTTTTCTGTTTTCTGTAAGTTGCACTGATTTGTGGTAAAGTGGCAGGTGCAACTGCAGGGTCAGATGCCCGAGGTTTTGTCTCTTGTGCCTAAGATGGGGTTGGAGCTTGTGGGTTGGCATCTGTGCGTTGAATGGATTGAGAACGACATGGGCATTCGTCGTGCCCAGGAGGAGGTGGTGGTGCATGCATTAGAGGAGGCACATCATCTTGACGCTGAGGCGTGGCGTGAGGCTGAGGACATTGCTCAGTGTGCAGCCATGGCAGAGGTGCCGAGGGGTGGGTTGAAAGATGCACCTTTGTTTTTGGGTGAGGATGAGGGATCATCAATGGTGAGTTAAAAATTTTTTTTGAAGTTGCGATGTCACTGACGTGGGTTTTTTAGTGTGATTGGTGCACATCTGTGCATGCTTGGTGGGTGGCAGGTGGCAAGAAGGGGGAAGAGCCCCTTTGTGTGTCCAGTCCTCGGTTCCGCTGTCAGGCATGCACCAAGTAGAACAAGAAGTGCTCCCTGGTGCTGGTGAATCATCGGCACTTGAAGTGGGGTGCCAAGGGTGACGAGGAGCCTTTGTGGGCTTCCAGGTGATGATGCATTGTGTCACCTGAGTCAAGGGGTTCACCTTCTCGTGGGGGTGAGGCTGAGGAGGAGGTGCCTGGGGGAGCACCTGGGGGGGTGCCTGAGCTTTCTGCAGGCAACTTGATCCAGCAGGTCGAGTCGCTCCTGAAATGCATGGAGGAGATGTGGGCTGATGACCTGACACCTGAGTTGGCGCAATGCGCAGTTCTCGCATGGTGGGTGGCTGCAGAGGCATCTGCAGTGATGGAGATGGAGGAGGTGAGGGTGTGGGAGTTGGAGTGGGGTTTGGCTGTGGCAAAGTTGTGGGTGAGTGTCATGGGTGGTGTGCGACAGCAATGGGGGGATGTCATGGCTTATGCCGAGGCAGGGTGGGAGATTGCGAGGGAGCAGCAAGATTTAAGGGACAACAAATAAAATAAAATATTTTCATTTTGTCTTCTGCTGTCAGAGGTTTAAGAAGGAAAAGAACAAGGGAAAAAGAAGGAAAAGAAGAAAAATGCCAAAGGCAAGAGAGACATGTGAGGAGAGTGACAGTGAGAGAGAAAGAGAGAGAAATGTGGAGAGAGGAAGAGAGGTAGAGAAATGTGGAGAGAGGTATGGTCACAAAAGCGCAGTGTTGTGATTGTCGTGATTTATACTGCCAGGTTGAGTACTTCTCATCCTGGTTTTTCAGGGTGTGCATGATGAAAGTCCATTACTGCTTCATGAGCATTGGCGAGTTCTGCTGCTGGGAGCCAGCTAAACTTGTCATTGGTGTGTTTGTAGCTGGACCATCGTATGCGATAGATTAAGCTGTTACCGCAATGGCAATGGTTGATCTTGCTGTCAACAATTTCGGTGATTTCATATTTGAGTTTGCTGTCGATTTTGACAGGTGGGGGAGGTGGTTGGGTGCGATTGGGGAAGGGATTGGGGTGAATGGGTTCGAGTAGTTGCACATGGAAGATGTTGTGGATTTGATTCATGGCACAAGGGAGACCAAGGTGATATGCATGTGTTGAAACTTTCTTGGTGACTGGGAAGGGACTGAGTTTCTTGTGGTCAAGTTTCTTTGATGGTCGCTTTGTTTTGATATTGTGCATGTCGAGCCATACTTGATCGCCAATGTTGAGAGTGGGGAAAGGAGGTCGCGATCCAGCTACTTGCTGTTCGTTTTGTTGTTGTGTGATTGTGAGTTGGTTGCGAACATAATTGTGTACATCATGAAGGTTGAGCGCAGCTTGGTTGGCCTTGGTCGAAGGCACTGCTTTGATATTGATCTCAAGGTTGGGATGAAAGCCTTTATTCATGAAGAAGGGTGTCACGTTTGTTACAGAGTGCTTCGGTGTTGTTGTATGTGAACTCTGCGAGGGGGAGAAGTAGTGCCCAGTCATCTTGTAGGTAGTTGACATAAATTCATAAGTACTGCTCAAGGATTTGGTTCAGGCACTCAGTTTGGCCATTGGTCTCAGGGTGATATGTGGTCAAGAGGTTGAGTTTGATGCCGAGTCTCTTCGTGAGCGATTTCCAGAAGTTGGAAATGAAAAGTGAGCCATGATCTGGAACAATGTCAGTGGGTGTACCGTGTTTGGATATAACCCAGTTGATGACTAGGTTGGCGAGTCCTTCTGCAGGAAGTGTTGCGACTGTGGGGATGAAGAGACCCATCTTCATGAATTGGTCAATGATCACAAGGATGGAGTCAAATGAGGAGGAGGGTGGGAGTCTGGTGATGAAGTCCATCATGATTGAGTTCCAGGGTCGTTCAGCAATGGAGAGGAATTTGAGGGGGCTGTATGTGGCGTGGTGTGAGGATTTTGTGCAAGTGCATATGACACAAGATTGTACATATGCCTTGACCATTTTCGTTAGTCCTGGCCAGTAGTATTTCCATGTGATGAGCCAGATGGTTTTGTGAATGCAATGTTGCATCCTCTGAGAGTGAGAAGAAGGTGGGGGGGGGGGGCTGTCAAGTCGCCTTTGGTGGTCTCGATGCATTCATGCACTTGCGTTGCTAGGGTGTTGTCGCAAGTGCCTTCGCGAATCAGTGCAAGAGTTGTTTCGGAGTCGAGAGGGTGGTCATCGAGGGTTGCTCTTAAGTATGTGCTGAGAGCTGTGTCTGAGTCGAGAGGCTTGGCATTGTGAATGATCATTTGAAGGTTTTGCGGGTTCGCAGTTGCATATACCTCATTTTGTTTGGGTGGGTAAATGTCAGGGTGTCTTGTGAGGGTGTCTTGTGAGGGTGTCTTGTGAGGGCGTCTGGTTTTCCTCCCAGTCATCCTGGTCGATAGATGATGATGTAATTGAAGGAGGAGAGGTATTCTGACCATCGTGCCTGTTGACAAGTGAGGAGTTTCATGGAGGTGAAGTACTCCAAGTTTTTGTGGTCCGTAATGATGGAAACTGTGTGAGCTGTGCCTTTGAGGTACACTCACCAGGTACAAAAGGCATCAAAGATCGCAAGAAGTTCTTTGTTGTGGATGTCATAGTTCAGTTCCACACTTTGCATTGATCATGAGTGGAATGTGATGGGTTGAACTTCATTGTTCTCATCAATTTGTGACAAGATTGCAGCGATGGTGTAGTTGGATGCATCAGTTTCTACAATGATGTGTAATTCAGGGTCAAAGTGGTGGAGGACGGGGGCTGATATGAAGACGTTTTTGATGCTTTCGAAAGCTCGTTGGGTCTCGTTGTTCCATGTGAAGGTTTTGTCTTTTTTCATAAGACAGATTAAGGGGTGTGCGAGGTCTGAGTAGGTCACAATGAAGTGGTGGTAGAAGTTCATGAAGCCTAGGAATGACTGGACTTCTTTTACCAAGGTGGGCGCAGGCCAACTTAGGATCACATTGAATTTCATGGGGTCCATCTGGATGCCAGAGGGGGTGATGATGAAGCTGAGGTACTCAATAGTGTCTGTGTGGAAGGTGCACTTTGAGCACCACAGGCTGTAGTGTTGATATATCAACTATGGTATCATACTGTAGTTAATTGATACATCAAGATGGTAACTTGCTGCCATGGTAAGGCCTGGCAATGATACATATAATGTGTCATGACCTCACCCAACCATGTCAAAAACCAAGCCCATAATTATGCACATCACAGGTCTTGAACCTGCAACCTACAAATACATGACAAACTCCAGTTGCTATAGCCAACTAGGTTAACTCATACTTGATATTATTTCTACTTTGAACTACACCATATACCCCAAAGAACTTCTGTAAGTGGTCATATCCTTGTGTAATACCAGAGGTGAAGCTCCGCTACATCCGAAAAACTCCACACCATCCATCAGTGCCCACCCCCTCCAGCAGCACAGTGTCTGTGCAGGGCGGCAGACCACCCCAAATAATGGCCATATGCCGAAAATCAGCCTGCCAGGGCTGTCCATCCATTGTCTGCCATCATCATGCATTCAAAAGTGGCGCAATTTTCCTTATTTGGAAATCACATGTTCATTCCTCCTTACTCTTCATTGCGCTCTCCAGCCTGCCACAGGGCATTGTATCATTGGCAATTTGAGTCATCATATAGAATATATTCTTGGCTATGTAGCTATACAAACAGCTAACTATGAGAATGGGGACTTAAAATGAATTTAAACAAGGAACATTGTGTGCATCCGACCCCTATAGGCACTGGCCACACAATGTGAGAGCCCAAGGGGCCAGGGAATACATAGAAGCCCATGCACATGAGGCTTCATGTGCCTGGGCTCCATAGTTGCTCTGGGATCCATCATTTTGTTCTGGTGCATGTTTCATGCTGGTCATGGGGGCTTGGTCAGAGAAGATGAGATCTTCAACAACAATGATGAGACAGTCCTCATCATCTCTGTTAAAGGCAGGGGTGGTGCTTGGGTAATGGAATATGCCCTATAATGAAAATAAGTGATATTATTAATAAAAGATTGAAACAGCCAGTAAAGGGCAGCATGAGGCTGCCCTTTTTGCATACCATTGCAAATATATTTGCCTTTTGCCACACCCCAGCACTGCTGGGGTGTGGTGCAATGCCCAGTGAACTGGCAGGGGCATTCTTTGGTTTCTTCGGTTGTTCAGGTTCATAGGACTCACAATCGTCAATGATGATGATGATGATGCTGTCACTCATCATTGTCATGCAAGCCGGGGGGTGGGGCTCCCAGCAATTGTGCCTATAATGAAGATAATTCTGATTGTTAGTAAAAACTGAAAACAGTGCAAAACAGGCAGCTTGAAGCTGCCCATTTGGCATGGGATAGCCTATATTCACAGTACTTACCTGGTCACCACCCCCCAGCATTGCTGGGGGTGTGGTGCACTGCTTCTTGGGCTGATGGTTTCGTTCTTCTGATTCTTTGGCCATTTGGGATCATATGACCAGCAAACATTGATGATGATGACATTAGTGCCATTGCAGGTGTCATTGTTGGAGGTGGGGAAGCAGGGGGGCTGGCAATCATGCCTGTAATGAATAGTTTTATTATCAGTAAAAGAAAATCGGAAACAGTGCAAAATGGGCAGCATAAAGCTGCCCATTTTGCCTGAAATATCACACAACACTTGCCTGATCACCACACCCCAGCAATGCTGGGGTGGGGTGTCTTGCTTTGCTGCCTGGGGTCTCAGTCTTTGGTTGTATGACCCAAAATCGTTCGCAAGGATGATGGGATTGTTGTCCTTCCATTGTGGACTTCTTGTCATTGTCATTTATGAGGGGAGGGGGGGCGCATGGAATCTGCATCCCACCACATAGACGCAGAACCAGGTGAAGAGTGGACTGCTTCTGGATGTTGTAATATGAAAGAGTGTGGCTGTCTTTGAATTGCTTCCCAGCGAAGATTAGGCATTGTTGGTCTGGAGGGATGCCCTCTTTATCCTGAATCTTGGCTTTGACATTATCAACAGTGTCTGATGATTCCACTTCAAGGGTAATGGTCTTTCCGGTGAGGCTGCAGACCAAAGTATGCACATGAGAGATCATAGCTAGGAGACAATAAGAAAACTGGGGACATACATAAAATCTGCATGCCACCACAAAGGCATAGAACCAGATGAAGAGTTGACTCCTGAATGTTGTAGTCCGACAATGTTTGCCTGTCCTCTAGTTGCTTCCCAGCAAAGATCAAGTGCTGTTGATCTGGGGGGATACCCTCCTCATCCTGGATCTTGGCCTTCATGTTATCAATGGTATTGGAAGATTCAACTTCAAGTGTTATTGTCTTCCCTGTCAAACTACACACGAGATATAAGCACAATATGATATGATAATCACATCATCGACGTACACCTTGACAAAGGTCTGCATTCCACCTCGAAGACAAAGGACAAGGTGAAGGGTAGACTCCTTCTGGATGTTGTAATTGGACAGAGTCCTGCCATCCTTGAGCTACTGGTCTGGTGGACACAAAGAAGATGAAGTCATAAGCGCATGGCATCAACTACATGAGGCAATACACTCACCCTTCCTTATCCTGGATCTTAGCCTTTAGGTTGTCAATGGTGTCAGATGATTCCACCTTGAGTGTGATCTAGGACCAATCATTCACCAACTATGTGAGACAGGGCCACAACATCGGTAACCCACATCCTGACGAAAATTTGCATGCGACTGCAGAGACGAAGGACCAGGTGGACAGTAGACACCTTCAGGATGTTGTAATTGGATAGGGTGCATCCCCAAGCTGCCTGCTGGGAAGATGAGGCATTGCTGGTCTGGAGGGATACCTTCCTTGTCCTGGATCTTGGTTTTGACATTGTCGATCATATCTGAGGACTCAACCTCAAATGTTCACATTGTCAGTACAAAAATAAAGCCACACAGAAGGAATGGCTTAAAGCCCCTCCTTCTGTGAAAAAGTAGATACAAAAGAAGTTACTTATCTGATTACCACACCCCAGCCATGCTGGGGTGTGGTGTACTGGGGGACAAGGAGATGTGCACAAGGAGATGGTGCACAAGGAATGGTGGCATGAGGAGATGGTGCACAGGAGATGGTGCACAAGGAGATGGTGGCACAAGGAGATGTGCATGATGAGATGGTGCACAAGGTGGAGATGATGCACAAAGCAGAGATGGTGGAGTGTGCATCATTCGGCTGGAATGGGTAGGAGAATACAGGGGAGTGGGAGGAGGACCAGGCTCAGGAGAAGTGGGGAGGAAGTTGGAGAGCGTGCCAAGCAGGATTCAGCACAGAAGCAGGGCCAGGAGAAGAGGGTGCAGGTGCAGAAATTGGGGGGATGTTCATCTGAAATAGAATGCTATGACTCTTCTT
>MU128976.1:18950-29607 GCA_014904985.1 Hydnum rufescens UP504 | reverse complement strand
AAAAAGAAACAAACCACCAACAAGAGCGGGAGGGGGAGACAGTGGCCGCCTCCTAGTCTCTGGAATTCCACAAGGGAAAGTGGGGCCCAATCAAGTTGGGAGAAGTGTTTCGGATGATGACGCGACAAATTGATGATGACAATCCCCATTGATCATTGAGCTATACCGAGTCATTGTGTTTTTTTTACCTGTCCAAGATGCAAATTCAGGTGCTGGCACCTGAGGGGGGCCAAAAACCACCCTCCAAGGAGCTGTGCTCAACATGGGCTCGATCCAAACTGCCTGCACGCCCAACCTCATGCCCCTCAGGTTCAGGGCTCCTAAAGGGCAATGAATTCGAAGGGCCTCTCGTAACCTATCAAAGCCTTCATTGAGAATTCTGACTCAGAGGATCTTGCCCGGACTTGGTCAATGGCACAGAAAACCGCGCAAAACCGCGGACAATCCTTCTTCCGGGCTGACTGAGCCAAATGTGGTTACCATTCATTTGTATTCGGGACCTTGGACAATCTAAACTGTGAGCCTGGCACTGTGACAAATGCAATCCCAGTTTGGCCATTGGACCCATGAATATCGAATTTTGAGCAACGGATCCGAACCTTGGAGCCTCAACTTTAGTCTCCACTAATCCAGGTGTTGTCCGCGCAGAACTGGTATGTGGAATCCTTCAACACCATGCTACCTCCTGTCACTTTGGATGGTTTGATTTTTCACGTCTTGTGTTCAATCCTGATGGTACCCTTTGATCTATCGAACTTCCGGTGATTTCCAACATGTACCCCCCACTACAATTTATGCTCTATTCGACTAAGAATCATATAGTAATTTTTACGCTTGTATAATAACATAATACAGTGGCATAATTACGGTTGTACACCAAGCACAGTGAGGTCCGCCCTTCAGAGAACTTAAGCACAATGCACCAAGTTCAGAACAAGGGGCCCCTTGTCTGAGGATCTGAAATCCACCCAGAGGCCCCAGGGGCCCCCGCCTAAAAACATCTAGTTAGACTATTTAAACGCAAGGCTCATTGTATCTAACTAGATGTATATTTTGGCTGACCGGGTTGATTATGACACTGAACAGGGGATTGGGCAGCCTGTATGGATCAGGGGTCCCCCAAAATTATATATTGTGCTGTTTATATATATACTACATGGTAGATGCATTAAAATGGATGTCCAAAGAATCTCAAAATTTCCCCAACCCCTTTCCTGGTCAAGGTATATACACTGAGCCTGACAGTCTGACATTGTAACTGCCTGATTCTTTCAACTTATCCTGCTTAAATAATATACCACACTTTATCTGAGAATTTTTCCCCTCCCCAATGGCTCAGATATTGGTAAAGATGCCTAAGACCATAATTCCTTATTTGGTAAGTGTATTTGCTCATTTTTTCAGTCATATCACAGTATTAGAGCCTGAAATTCCGGGATTGGAACTTGATCTACTATGCCCACAAAACTACAATATTTCATAATTTGAATACCATGATGCTATGTCACAGGGTTCCGCACATTCAGAGTAGCTGCTAATCAGAACCACTGGCTACTCTGAGTGTGGGCACCCATGACACAACATTGGTATTAAAATTATGAAAAAATTATATTTCTATGGCATACTGGATCAATTCCAATTCCTAATTCTGAGGCTCTAATACTATGATATGACTGAAACAATGAGACATACACCTACCCAAATAAGGAAATTGTGGGGCTCTGGAGATATCTGAGACATTCTGGAACTAGAAAAAGTATCAGATAGATGTAGTGCATTATTTAAATAGGAAACTGTTGAATGAACCCAGCAATTAGAATGTCAGCTGTCAGTGCAGTGCATATCTCTTAACTTTGGAAGTTTTGAAATTCCTTGGACATCCATTTTAATGCATCTACCAGAGTACATACATATATGATTATAATATTTAGTTTTGGGTGACTCATCCATACAGGCGGCCCAATCCCCTGTTCAGTGTCATAATACATTGCCTTATTCAGATCTTCCACATTCTGCCATTTCTCTGAATTTATTGCACAAATAATTATTAAATACTATCTAGTAGACATTGTATTGTGCATATAGACTGCCACAATGACCCATGTTGTGTTCTCTGCTGGCCATTTGCGCTTTTGTTGAATCCGGAACCTGCTGGGGTTGAGTTGTGGCTTGACCCGATGCCAATAACATGATCGAGTCGAATCAACAACCACACCCAGGCCCGAACACGCACCACCACACCCAAGCATTAATGCTGGGTGTGGTGATGAGGTATGTATTTATTATATATGCACAAAGGGAGTGGCTAGAGCTGCTCCTTCATGCCACTTTAGTTTTTTACTGAACATTATAGACTATCCCCATCGCCCTTACCCCAAATGACAACAATGACAACAATGATGAGATCATCATTTTTGTAATGAGTGGGATTTTATGCCACCCCCAACCCCGATCGAAACCAGAAGTGAACGTGGCAGTACACCACATCCCAGCAGTGCTGGGTTGGGTTTAAGGTAAGCACATTATTTATTGTGCATGGGGGAGGCAGCTCTTGTGCTCCTTAATTTTTTATTGATCATATATTGTACTTTCACTATAGGACTATTGCTACTGCAGGCCCCCTCTCCGGCCTTGAATGCACACCCCCCCCCCATGCCTCAAACAAGATACATGCCCCTGCACCTTGAATGAAATACACGCCCCCCGCCTCAAATGAAATACATGCCCCCTGCCTCGAATGAAATACACGCCCCCCCCCCGCCTTGAACAAAATGACCCACCCCAGCCTCAAACAAATGCACCCCCTCACATTCTGCGGGTCTTGTGACCGCATATGAGGGAGGAATCCAAAGCATGAACCCATAGGCAGCACTCCTCATGCACCATCTCCTTGTGCACCATCTCCTTGTGCACCATCTCCTTGTGCACCATCTCCTCATGCACCATCTCCTTGTGCACCATCTCCTCATGCACCATCTCCCTGTCATCAGTCCCTGTCTCCTCATCAGTCCTGGTCTCCTTGGGTGCCATCCCCTCATCATTCGCCTTCTCCTCATCATGCACAGTCTCCTCGTCGTACATGATCTCCCTCATGTCATGTGTCTCTGCCTCGTCGTGTGCTGCTTCCTTGCCACTCTCTGTCTCCCTACAGCCATGCTCAGTCTCATCATCATCAGGTGCCTTCTCCTCATTGGGCACCTTCTCCTCATCAGGTGCCTTCTCCTCATTGGGCACCTTCTCCTTGTCAGGTGCCTTCTCCTCACTGGGTGCCTTCTCCTCACTGGGCTTCATCTCCTTTTTGTCGGGCTTACTCCCCACCTCATCGAGCCTGGTCTCCCCCTTGTCAAGTTCCGTCTTTCCACTCTAGCTACCCCAAAGGAAGCTTAAGAGTGCCCCAGGAGCCACTGAGGGGACTGTGGGCAACACAATGGGAACTGCCAAGGGGATGACCTTGGGAGCCTGCAAGGCAACGGGAACCATCAAGCTCCTGAGCACCCCAAGAGCTTGAGCACCGAGAACATGGCCGCTTCAGGGTGATCATGGTGGACAATGTGGGATGGGCTTGGGGAGGGTGCCTTGTCTTCAAAGGCACCAACCCATCAGCCCTGCCACAGCCAGCACAGAGGTCATCCATTTCTCCACCTCAGTGATACTTTCAGTCTCCACCCGAGAGTATCCCCCTGCTGGCCCATCCCAACTGCCTTGTCACAATTGGACACTGCCACTGTCCTCTGGACTGCTGCCTGATTGGGAGGATCTTATGTCGCCACCCTGATCTGAGGCAGCCCCTCTCCTGAGTTGTTTAGGGCCTGCATCAACGTCACTTCCTCAAAGCTCTGTGGTGCCTGCTTCCAGTGTTTGCACCAGGTGTTTCAGATGCAAGCATGCCATGGCCTCTGCCAGAATGTATGAGGCTAGCCCAATGGTACACTTTGGATGTTGAGGGGGTTGATGCCCAAGAGGAGCCTTTGGCCTGGGTCAATCAGAACTCTCATCTGAGTGTTCTGGAGGCACGGAGGGTGAAACCCATTCGGAGAAGGGCACAATATACCACATGTACCTTCTCTTCAAGGACATGGCCAAATGGGATTCATGTCAGAGTGTCTTGGTATCTTTGCTCAGTGGCAAGACACTTCTCCCTTTCCTGTACATGGATACTCTGGTGAACTGTTTTGGAGTTTGTGAAGTAAGGTACATGCAGGAGGTGTACATCAATGCAGTCTCAACTGCTGAGATCTAGGAGCTCCTGGCTGTTTGGCCATGCCCTTATGTGACACCCAGTGATGCTATCTGCAAGATGCTTGACTACATTCAGTATCCTGCTTTGCTCAACCCTCGACCTCCTCCTCCCAAGCATGAGTAAACTTGTGCCATGATTAGTGTTGAGTTTGACACTGAATGGCTCAGCAGATGACTCCATCATGCACAAAAGGAAGACCCAGGCTCTGTGACAATTGGTATGTGATGCATGGAGATGCAGATGATCGCACACAAGGCTCCAGTAAAGGGTACAGCTTTGGCTTCTGTGAGAACATTTGGCTGGTGCCTGGGGGCACAATGATATCTGATATACAACAGATCTCCAGATGGGCATATGCTGATCTTGGAGGGAGCAAGGTTCATTCAAGCATGGAGAATTTTGGGTGAACAAGGATCTGGCTGGCATGGCGTATTGTCTTAGAGTTAAATCAGGACCAGCCTCGATTCCATAAGTGGATTGAAGAATAGGTACATCTCTAGCCTTACTCCCGTTCATGCACTATTCAACCACTCCCTCCGTCACCAGCTCGCTTCCCTCTGCCACCAGCTCAGCTATCTTCCCATTGCTATTCTCTGCCTCCCATCATCGCCTTCTCTCCTTTGTTACCCTCAACCTCTTGATCCTCATTCCTTGACATTGGTCATTATAAATTATCATTTTACCTATAATGCCCATGTATTCATTTGATAGAATGAAATACATATATACATATTTGTATGTACTGAAGAATTGTTTACCGGCAATGTCTGAGAATACTTTCACTTGCACAAACATTAACAATCTCTGGTGGACTCTGGTTTTGGACAGTGCACCCATACACTCCCTATATCCTGCTCCACTGAAGACTTCTGTCCACTACCTGTTGGCTCTTTGTTGTCTTCCAACAACCCTGTGAGGTCCCTGGGCTATACCTCAACCCCTACCCATTTTGGGGTTCCTGGAAAGTCTGGTAGATGGTGCATACTGTGTACCCCTGTCTCCTGCTTTTCGTTTGCTCTTCTCCACCTCTTGTTAACACCTGCCACACTCACTTTTGCCTCACATTTTTAACCCCTCAAAGCCTGGTTTAGGACAGCACAGTTGTTTGCACTCTCCTATTCCTACTTTGTACTGTGTGATCTTGTCACTTGTTCCCTCAATGTTGTAGCCTGGAGTTCAGACAGTGCATTTTGCACCCCCTACTCCTACTATTTTTCTCATGAGCTGGCTCTCAGCCTGATATGCCACCTAAGACATATCAAGCCCAAAAAAGGACCACAAGGTCTGCTGCCACCCCAGCAGGCCAATAGCTTGGTCCTCTTCAGCAAGCAGTGAACCTGCTGGTGGGCCCCAGACAAGAGACTCTTCTGAGACAACTGGTGAACATTCCAGTGCCCCCATTATGCACCCTGTCCCTCAGTGTAATGAGTGGTTTATTGACATTCCATTGTTGCGATCGCACCAACAAATGTCAATTCAGCTCACTCCACCTCAATATAGAAACCATCCCAGTGTACCTACAGTGCATTTCCTATCCATTTTATTTCCTAGATTGCTTTAAATTGACTTCTACTACAGTCCATTCCTTATTCTTCAAATCCTGCTGGCCACTCCCCATCTCCAGCTGGTTCTCCCACTCCATTTCCTGGTCTTTCTTATGCTCAATCCCCCCATATTCCTCATGCTCAATCCCCCCATATTCCTCGTGCTCAATCTCACAATCACTCTCATGGTCATCCTCACAGTTGGTCTCCTGCTTGGTCCCCTGCTCAGGCCACCACTTGGTCTCCCCAGCCCCCAAGTCATACCTCATCTCACATGTTTGGCAATTCACCATTCTTTGGGGATTTTGATCATGAGGCCGAGTTTTCTGGTCTGGATCATCAGCACAAATTCAGTCATTTGGACCACCAAATCCAAATGATGGGATCCAGATGTTGAGGATGATGACTCAGTTGCCAAGAGGTGACACTGTGCAAATCAAATCACAGGGTGGACCATTTACAGATGAACAAGTCGCTGAGATCAGAGGCATTGTTGAATCCATGAACCATGAGCTCAAGCACAAGGCAAAAGAGTGGACAGGCCTCTTGAGTCTGTGATGCAGATTAGGACCTGCAATAAGCATGAGAGAATGGTGAAGTGCTGGATCTGTGGAATGCATATCAGGCCTCATATGAGAAGGACCCCAAGCCAGACCAACCCATCACAAGTATGTGGAAAAAGTTATACAGCCAGCCTATTGTGAGCTCATTGCTGAACACAGTGGTGAAGACTCCAATGCATGGAAAAAGAAATCAAAGGAGCTTGTGATCAGCACAATACCTCAGAGGCAGCCAAGCTTTTTATATTGCACTCTCACCAGCTGTGATGGCAAGTCATTAAGCAGACTACAAAGCACTGGAAGGATGACTTGAAATGGATGGCCACTATGAACATCCATGGGTTCTGTGGAATCATCAGCGGCATTCCTGACAAGGTGGCTTCAAAACAGAATGCTCTATTCACCAGCTTGCCAGTGATGAAGGACTGGCTAAATTGTCTTTCCCAAAAGACAGTACATCATTGAAGATGATCATTCCCACATCCTGGTCTATCAGGGCACAATCTTTTACACCAAAATCAGAAGCAAAAGATTCCAAAGTCTATGCATCTGATGTGGAAGGAGATTTCAGAGGAGCTCAATAACCTTCTGACTCCTCTGATCAGTTGGGTACCATGTATACCTTGGGCAAGTCTCCCCTGATTCCTTGCCAACAATGTAAGTCCGGCTAAGTCCGGAGAGAATCCGGGCAGGAATGAGATAACGAAGATAGGAGGGGACGAGAGGCAATCCAGCAGCCCGGAAGGGACTAGGCGGAAACGAGCACAGCGGTCCTTAAGCTCGCGGAGTCAACTGGAAAATACTCGGACCTGTAGTCCGGAGTAACAGCGGAAATCCTGAGATTATGTAATACGAATACGGAATACATGAAGGCTGACCTGTAGTCGGAGTAACAGCGGAAATCCTGAGAGACCAAAGCTGGGGTCTCTGGACTTCGCTCTCGGACTACTTATACATGATGACTATACTACGGGGGAGTGATCGCTAAACTGGAGGTGGTTACAAGGGGGACAGGAACAGGAACAGGAACAGGAACTCGGCCAGGGGGTGAACCGGAAGCAATGGGAAATGAAAGGGAAATGAAAAGGAAATGAAACCAAGATAGGGTTGGACCGGAGTCAAACCGGAATCAAGCCGGAAGCAAAGTGGACTTGGGCGAGGGAAATAAGTGGAGAACCGGACTGGAGGTGGGCGGACGAGGACCGGAGTTGACCGGAGTAGACCGGAGTTGGGGGCGAACCCTGACATCACCCCCCTCTTAGGGCCGATCGTCCCGATTGGCCGGAGGAGCAGGGATCAATGGGCTGACCAGTCCGGGAGGTCTGCAGGGGGTTCTGTTAGGAGTGGACATGTCCGGAACCCAATGGAGGAGAAGTCAATGGCGCTGATCCGTCGTGGAGCTTCCGGATGGGCAAGGTGGAATTCCGTGACGACTTCCGGGGCATTACCTAGGTTGGTCTCCGGAAGCCATTGGTTCTCCGAGGGTGGGTAGCCTTTCCATTTCACCAAGTACTGGAGTCGGCCTCGGAAATAGCGGGAGTTTTCAATTCGTTCTACCTCATACTCCTCCTCGCCACCATGGAGGGTAGGAGGGGGTGGAGGATGTGCAATGCGATCCGTAATTGGGTCAGGCCGGAAAGGGCGGAGTTTTGAGACATGGAAGACCGGGTGGACTCGCATGGAGGAGGGAAGTTTGAGGCGGATAGCGGAGCGGGAGATCACCTTGTCTACCTTGTATGGGCCTAACCACTTGTCCGAGAGTTTCCGGGCTGGGCGGTCAATGGAAATGTTGTGAGCGTCCAGCCATACCGAGTCTCCGACTGCATACTCCGGGGCTTCTATCCGGTGGGCATCATAGTGACGAGCCATGTCCTCGGCTGCTTGGCGGAGAGCGGACTGGGCTTCCTCAGAGGTTTTCTGCATCCGTGTGACAAAGTCCGTGGCTGCTTCAACAACTCCAGGGCGGATTGGTTCAGTGCCGAGGCGAGGGTCTTGGCCAGAGTCAAGGCGGAATGGGGTTTCCCGGGTGGAGGAGTGGATCCGGTTATTGTATGCAAACTCCGCCATAGGGAGCCAGTCTGCCCAATCATTTTGTCTGTGGTTGACAAAGATTCGGAGGTACTGCTCGATCTCCTGATTGACTCGCTCCGTTTGTCCATCTGTCTGGGGGTGGAATGCTGTGGAGAAGTTGGTCTTAACTCCAAGGAGCGAATTGAGTTCCTTCATGAACTTCGAGGTGAATGTGGTGCCCCGATCACTGATGATGGTCTCTGGAAGGCCATGGTGCCTCCAGACATTGTCTCGGAAAAGACGGGCAACTCCAGCGGAGTCCACTGTGGTCGTCGTGGGCATCACATGAATCCGTTTGGAGAGTCGGTCGACGACGATCATCACACTGTCAAATCCATGCGACTCCGGGAGCTCCGTGATCATGTCCACTGATATGACTTGCCATCGGCGGTCTGGGACCGGATTAGGGTGGAGAGTTCCGGACGGTTTGGATGGGAAGGTTTTTGTCCGATTGCAGGTGTCGCAGGTGGAAACATAGGTTGCGACATACCGTGACATCCCAGGCCACCAGTAGTGGCGGGACACAAGTTCGTACGTCTTCCACCGTCCGGGGTGACCCGTAGTGGGAGTGTCATGGTGTTCGTGGACGAGGTCATGGCGGAGTTTGGAATCCAGCGGAACGTATACTCGTCCTCGGAAGAGGATAGTGGATCCGTTGAGTTCCCAGTCCTTCAGGTGTGTCTTCGGCCCATCACCATTCAATTCCTTGATGATTTGGATTACCTTATCATCCATCTCTGTCGCTCTTTTAATCCGGGCCATCAGACTCCGGCTTGGTCCTTCCACAGTGACGACCTCCGGAGTGTCCAAAGCACGTGCCTGGAAGGCATTGGGCTTGAGTAGGATAACATCGGAGTTGTCAGAGTCACCTCGTGGATGGTCTGGGCGCCGTGAAAGAGCATCTGGCTTCCCTGACTGTGATCCGGAGCGGTGCTGGAGGGTGAAGTTGAACCGGGAAAGGAAGATACTCCAGCGGGCTTGTCTCCGATTCAGCTTCTGTGCAGTCCGGAAGTACTGGAGGTTCTGGTGGTCCGTCAAGATCTCAATCGGGTGTGGTGAGCCCTCTAGGTAGTGTCTCCATGCCTCCAGAGCTCGGATAATGGCCATGAGCTCCTTGTCGTAGATGTCATAATTCCTTTCGGCTTCTGACAGACTCTTCGATAGGAAACCTACTGGGTGCCACTTTCCATCCTCCTGGAGCTGCGAAAGTACTGCTCCGGTCGCATATCCGGAGGCGTCGGCTTCCACTCGGAAGCGTCCGGACTCGGACGAAAGACTAGGATCGGCGCAGAGGTGACAAGGGACTTCAGTTTGACGAAGGCGTTACGTTCGGCATCAGCCCATTGGAAGGGTGTGTTCTTCCGGGTGAGATCATTCAAAGGTCTGGCAACCTTAGCAAAATCCTGGATGAACGGCGGTAGAAGTTGATGAATCCAAGGAACGACTGCGTCTCCTTCAGATTCTTGGGCTCTGGCCATTCATCACACCTGCAACCTTGATCGGGTCCATCTCCACATGGTCCAGGGTGAACACATCCCTAGGTAATTCGGGTCCGGAAGAACTCGCACTTTTCAGGTTTCAGAAGAGGTTGTTTCCGCAGGTGTCTGCGGGATCCACCCCGGACACACGGTATACTCCTCCTACAGGTCTTGGCAAAACTTAGAATGTCACCCAGATACTCGATGCCCTCCGTTGTCAATCCATTGCCCGGAGATCATTGATCATGTTCGTGGAAGGTGCCAGAGAGTGCAAAGTCCGAAGAACGTATTGACCCAGGGTTCAACAGTCTCCGATTAGTCCGGAAAGGCGTTATCGATGGCTTCCATTCTTTCTCGTTTGGCCATGCCCGGATGTCTTGAAAGCCCCACGCAGTCAGTTACCAAACCATTTGGCTCCACAGAGCGTCAATGACATCAGGATAGAGGCAAGGGTATGCATTTTGACTGTGATGTCATTGAGTTTCAGGTAGTCTGGACGAGCCAAAACCGTCCCATTTTTTTTCTTCACAAAGATATAGCGGGCAGCATGGGGATTTGGGAAGAACGGATCGACCAAGCCCAGGGTTTCGCTTCAAAGGAATCATCGGGGTTCCTTTTGCTCAGATGGAGAGTGGGAAGAGTTTCTGGGGGAGGGCAGTGACTCCCTCTTAAACTCGATGTGGTATCCACGGTTTCCGGCAGGGAGCTGTGCAAAGGAGTCTTGGAAAACACATTCGGGATAAGTCACGGAATTCCTCCCAGGAC